>JAOEGS010003813.1:0-16785 GCA_025447755.1 Corythornis vintsioides
GTGTCCCTGCTCCCTGCAGGGGGGCTGCACTAGATGCCCTTTGGAGGTCCCTTCCAGCCCTAAACATTCTAGGATTTTATGATTCTATAAGAGCAGGGTAAGTGGAAATATTGTCTAATATTTTACAGCTAGTCTGAGATATTGAAACTCACAGTTAAGGCATATTTCTCAAAAATCACAAGAGGTAATTTAGAAAATAAGAGCATGCTTAAGTACCAGAGTGCAACACAGTGCCAACAGTTCTAATCCACCTGTACCTCGTAGTAAAATGGTAGTGGTTAAGAAAAAGTAAAGATTTTAAAATAAAGGTTAATCATTAAACAAAACAGATTGATTGTAGGGTAGCAATTGTAAGAGTAGCAATTAAGATTAAGGCTTCAATTAAGATTAATTGTAAGGGTAGCAATTTAGCTTGCAACTGGTTACAAGTCATCCTTAGAGTATAATTTTAATTTAAATTTAAACCAGCCATGCAGAAGAAGACTAAAAAAGAAGCAACTGAATCAAGTAACAGCTAAGAACTTCTGAAGATAACTGCTCGAATGTTTCTCAAAAAGCCACATTATTAAATAATATCAAACAGAAAGCAAGGAAATGCAAAAAGACAGCCTTAGTCAGGATTAAAGAGGGAAAAAAATAAACCAAAACAAACCAACAAAAATGAAGAAGAAAACAGTTTTTACAGGTGTTCCTCTGTAAATTTCTCCACCATGGGTCTTTGTGAACTGCTCCAGCACCCATCCTCTCCCTGGGTACAGTCCTTCGGGAACAGACTGCTCCAGCGTGGGTCACGGGTCCTGCCACAAAACCCCACACCTGCATGGGCTTCTCTCCACTGGTCACAGGACCAGTCATCAGCCTGCTCTGGTGTGGGCTTTCCCCCTGGGATGCAGATACCTTTAGGGTACATCCATCTGCTGCAGCATGGGGTCCTTCATTGGTTGCAGGGTAGATACCTGATTGTGGTCTGTGAGGAGACAGGCTGTGTCACCATCGTCTTCCCCACAGGCTGCAGGTTAATCTTTGCTCCAGCACCTGGAGCACCTCCTCCCCCTTTCTTCACTGACCTTGGTGTTTCTCTCACATATTGTCACTTCTCTCAGCTGCTTTTGTGCAGCATTTTTATCTTCTCTTAACTATGTTATCACAGAGGTGCTACCAACACTGCTGATGGGCTCATCCTTGGCTCTGGTGGGCTGTCACGGAGCCAGCTGCCATTGGCTCTGTTGGACACAGGGGAAGCTTTGGGCAGCTGCTCACCCTTGTTAGCCTCCTGCCCCCCAACCAGGGCATGAATAACACAGAACTGGAAGGGACTTCAAGAGGTCTTCAGTGCACGGTTCGCCTTGAGGAATGAACAATATATCTATGTCATTTCTAACAGAAGCTTAAGATGCAGTTTCTGGAGACTCTGCTAAGATTTCACAGCTTCCACAGGCAACCTGTTCCTTGCCTCTCTAAGCATACAATTACACAAAGGTTCTCTGATATCTAAACTAAATCTTACTTAATGCAATTTAAGCAGCTTACCATTTGTTCTGCTTTGCACAGATTCAGTGAGCAGATATTCCTTCTTTATAAAGCCTTTTATGCATTTGGAGATTTTGTTGTATAACCCTTCTGAATCTTCTCTGTTTTAACATAATCAGCTCAATTTTTTTAATCTTTATGTCACATTCCTCTGTATTATAAACCTCTTAGTACATGCATGTGAAGGAGAAATAGCAGATCTATGTATCTGAGCAGAAGACAGATTCTAGCACAAGTGACATTGATAACAGTATTAATCTACAAATGTTTCAGACTTGGCTTATTTTCTCCAGATATTACACATTTAATGAAATTGTCATGGCAATAACTGTTGCATTAAAAGGTAATTTGGCAGAAAATAACCCCCCTTGCATTCCAGCTTGTCCTCAGACATCAGAGTGGCTGGATGCAGCTAGGTTTAGATACTGAGTGATATCCAACTTGGCACTATTAGTCAATTTATGGAACTATCACGATTATGGATGCACTATCAGCTCACTGCACTTGCAACTTAGTCACACTCCATGGACCCACACAGAAGGAGTTGGAGTTTGGTGGTGCCCAATGATAAACTTTTATGGCTAGCTTAACAAATAGTGCAGTTTATTAAAACAACAGAGATACAGGTTCTTATGCATTGCTGGTGATAAATGCATTGTCTGCAAATTATTTGCTAGTATTGAAATTATGAATAATATAGTGCAAAAAATCAGAAAGCCCTCTATACATAGATTTATAAGTTTCCACAAGGAAGCACTCACTCTAGTCCAGGTCCTAGGCAAAGGTGTCCCTATGATGGGGGGGGCGGGGAAGAGAGGTTCTACCCATCAACAGATACCAGAAGTCAGAGGTAGACTGTGAGAAAATATCATTGACTTCTTCACAGTGGCATCTTCTCTAACATTCCCCCTTCCTTAAGTAATTTAAGTACTTAATGCTTCTGAAGTTAGGGAAGATACTTGAAAAGTTATAGAGCATAAAAAGGAAACAAAGAAGTCAGAAAGCATGAAGTGATGCTATCATATTTTATTTTATTTTTAATTTGGTAATAAAAAACTGAAAGTTGGAGAAATCAATTGAAAAATTTAAATGAAAAAAATTGGTTTTAAAAACTCAGACAGTATTTAGAGGACAAAAATAGATCCACTTTTGCAGCAAGAGAAATTGCAAGAATTGCAGAGTGTTTTTCATCAATATAAGTAGCACTTTTTGTGATTCTCCTTCACATGCCCTGACTGTTCTAAGCTGTAGCTTACTTCTGCCTGGATTCACTTCCCTGAGACTAACAAACTGCTGTAATCAGATGCCTTTGTCTCCTTCTTTTTTTTTTTGCTTTTATGAATGGGCTACTATATCTTCTTGACGGGGTAGCTTCCTTTTCTTTTCTGGCAGAGAACGAGACATCAAAGGAGTTTGCTGACTACAAATAGGAACTGGCACTCTGTCAACTTCTTCACTGCTTCTCAAGGCAACAATGAAGGTTACAAGATTTTTAAAAATAAACTTTCTAATTCTTTGCCCAATTGATAGAATTAGCATGCAGACGATGAGACTAGGAACACCACACAAGTTCCTGTTCCTCCCTCACAGGCTTTTCATATTAGTTTACCGATTTTTATGTTAAAGCAGCTGTGAGAACCTATTCATCTTAGCTAGTATAAGTTAACATATTTGCATGTGACAGAACAGAAAGTGTGGGGATCTTCAGAAAAAGTTTTCAATAAAAGATATTGGATTAGAACAATTGAAAAAAAGAATTAATTTTTCTGTATCAAACATAGTTTAATGTTTATTCCTATGATATTTGTTTTATGGAATCAACTAGGCTGGAAGGATGGCAATTTGTTCTTGGATATTGGTATGAGTCAGTTCTTATCTGAGAGAGATCTCAAGACCTGGTAGCAAAGATGAGTTAAACAGCTGAAGAGAAAGAAAGGTTGCACCATTATATGCCATCTGAGGGTTAGCAGTTTTTTACAGATATGGTCACCTAAGTTTCAGCTGTTTCTAAAGAAACTTTAGGAACATCAGCACAATACTCAGCACATTTCTACTCATTTTGAGGGAGTCCTTTAACACTGAGACAACACAGTGTTCTTTACATTGACTGAGCTCATATGTGGATAATACTGTCCCTGTATTAAAGATAAATTTGCTGGTATATTTTCTTTTGCCAACTTTACATATTAAGTATATTGAGCTCTCATGTTTATGTGAGGTTCATTTATTTAACCACTTGTTCAATTAGTAATATATTAACAACATATAAAATATGTCATATTTTTATATGATATTATAAAATCAATTTGTTTGGTTTTGCTTTAGGCAGAGATCAATACTGTACTGTAATGGTATATGGATTCACAAGAAACAAAAATTAAAAAAATACTACTCAATATTGTTAATTGCTATTCCTATATATTAAAATTTATATTCAGGGAATATCAAACACTGCACTTTCTGAAGTTAATGTCATGTCTTCACAGACAAGAGTCTCCTTCTAGAAGTGATAATGCTGTGTTGAGGGTTGCTGCCAAGCACTGGTGTACAGAAAGGCTCTTTCTTATACTTGCTCCTGTGCAGACTAAGGACACTGCTGGATTTTGTGTACCATGCTGAGGTTGCAGAAAGTAAAAGGCCACATGTTCAGGGAGAAACAGACAGGACAGGTGACCCTAAATTGACTTATGAGGTATTCCATCCCATATACACCATATTCAGTATAAAGATGAGGGACCACAAGGGTCAATACACTTTCTTCAGTGGCTGACATCCAAGGAGGACAACAGCCATTCTGCCTTTGATCCCAGTCTATGCATTCCTCAGGATCTGGAATCCAGCTCCTGAATCCTGTTCCATCTGCCACTGAATCAAATGCCTGTTCCACAGCATCAGTGGTGATGGTAATTACCATCAAGTGAGTTGGGCTCAATACTATGTATTTATTTGTGTATATAAAAACAAACAAACAAACAAAATAATTCCTTAAGCTATTGTAAATTTTATGCCTCACATATATCAGTATATACATACTGTTTCCATTAAAAGCAAACATTCAGGTTCAAATGGTTACTAGAAAGACTAGTCTAGAGCAGAGTTAAGTGAGCTAGAAAATCATAGATGGGACAGTAAAGACACTAAAGCTTTCTATCATAACCAACAGAAAATGTTTCACTCAGACAGATATCTTAAATCAGCCTCCCTCCCTAATCAAAGATATGATGGTTCAAGCAGAGCTCACTATGAGTAAAGGTTTCCTGCTCTTCATTTTTTCACATTATTCTACTCTTCACACATGGGCACCTCAATAATATTTTAATATTTAATAATATTTATAGGTTTACTCCATTTGAATAATTGTCTGTGCACTACAAAATTGAGTATACTGATGTGGTTTTGTCAGCTGAGGCAACAGAGTTCACTTCTTCAAAGAAATAATCATTTGACAGGAAACAAAGTTTATTCCCAAATTCTTTCAGGGTACTTGCATCTGTTACACTTATGACATTTTAACTGAAAGTGTATAAAGCTAATTAGTCAGAAGCAGAAGTGTAATCAATACTGATATATGAATATTTCTTACATTATTAACACTGCTTGTTTGTACAGAAGAAACTGTTACTTGTATCATTTACTCTGCAAGTCCTTGGTGTTCTTTTTCATATAAATAATAACTCTATTTGATTAGAACCAAAAATTTCCAACTACAGTCAAGTGAAACACACATCTTTTTTCTGCATGTCAGTACAGATGCTATGGTTGCTTTGGGACTGAGAAACTCTGGGCTTTGGGGTCTGATATGAAAGGAATGAAACCAGATCAGCTCCTGACTGAAGATTATGTGATCTTATGAAAATTAATTCTAGCTAGTTGCCAGTAATTCAACTGTTCTTTTACAGATTAGTTTGTGTGATCTCTAGCCCCAAGCAAGCCTGGTAGTACTCCCATCATCACAGCCTTGTAGGCTGACATCCTTTTCAAAGTGAGATATCTCTATTAATTGCCTTCTCCTCCATCTTTCCAATTCTGCTATAACTGTCTTGAAACACTCCAATCTATAATCAATAATCTATATGTAAGTTTATTTTTCTTTTTTTTTTTTTCACATTTAATCACATTTGAATATATATTTAGCCTTAGTAACATGTACCATTTTTTGTGTACCTTAGAATTTCAAAACACATGGATAGGTGAATGAGCTTAAAGTTAAAACTCAAACAGAACCTGTCTGTCTGATTCACTAAGCCTCGTTCGATATAATTACTTCTACATACATCTGTGAAAAGTAATCTGAGGCAGAATAATTTAGGAACACATATTGTAAAATATGAGCATAGCAACTGAACATATTATGACCTGGTGACTCTGAGAAAATCAAAGTGCACCCTCTAAAAATGCTAAATGACAGACAAGAGAGAACAAATAAGAGGCTACAATGGGATAATGAAAGATAAAGGGAAATGACGCATACAAAATGATCAGTGCAGAAGCATATGCAGTCTTCAGCAGTTCCACAATTAAAAAGGGATAGAAACACACTCATTAGTAAATCTAAAAAAGACAGAAGTTGAGTTGCATGTTTGAGGTTGTCTTCCCTGTTATTCTATTATTCAGCAGCATCTGCCTCCGTAGTTAGAGTCTCAAAAGTGAATAAAGTTCTCAATGGATAATTAAAAAAAAAGAAAAAAGAAAAAGCAAGATCACACAGAGGTAAAGAATAATGAAACCAATAAAACAGATTATAATCTGGCCTGGCTATTTGAAATTATAAATTTCTGTAGATGATCTTCTGTGTAGGATCATGGTCTCTTAAATAAGCATTGTAACTTCCTATATGGCATCCAAAAAAAAGACCCACATATGTATGAGCTGTCATGTTCCACTGTACCACTCACTTCTTTTGCACCCAAACCAGTTACACCAGAGAGAGCCTTACAAACCATTCCTTAGCAACTTTATTCATTCTTTTTTACTTTGAGATGCCTTATAGTAAACTTTTCTGAGGAAAACTGCAAATGCTTGTGTATGTCCACTGTTTATCATCTGAAAAAGCCACTTCAGTTCACCAAGTTATTATCACTTGCATCCTGCAGAGAGAACATTTGCTGCAGACAGAATGAACCTTAAAACTGTCACACACGGATAACATTATTTAAAAGAGAAAAGGAAAAGTGCATATACTTTGCAATCCTTCTGTTTCCGCTTACATATTTAATTACAGCTCTGTGTTAAGTATGTGTTTAGAACAGTTCTTGGTAACACTCATCCCAGAAACGGCAGATAGATAGATGAAAGTACACAGTGTTTTTTGAATTGTAGCATATGGAAAGAAAGGGAAAAAGAAGCCAGCCTTTATGAAGACAGTGATAGTATGTTTTGTTAGCTTGATATCTGTGTCCAAAAAATCGAAGTCCCAGTGGATAAAAGTAAAAGTCATTTAACTGATATCATTCTTGAGTGGCTGAAAACTGGCATCTGTTCTTTATAGGTTTGTCTTTGAGAATTCTCACTAGAAAACAGCAGTTGAAAAGATTATCTTATAGCAGTATTAAATAATAGACTGTTCCGAGACATTCAAAGGTCTGGAGCTCCCTGTGGAACTAATGACATTTGTACAGCAAGTCAGAATGCTGCTGCAAAGGAAGGAGCGGGAAAATGATAGGTTTTTGACAGAATGTTAACCCCAAGTTGCCAGCTTTTCTGAAAGATAACTGCAAAACAGAGAGCTCTAGTAATACATAGAAAGAAGGGCCAGACTCTTAGATTAATTTTAAACTGATACACTTGCACTGATTTTCATGTTCACAGCTCTGTCCCTGACACCTTAGAGAGAGTAAATGAATGTTGTATTGCTGTGCTCTCATCTCACATATCAGTAGGGCATTTTTTCCACAAAGCATTTTATTAAGGACAGCTCCTTTGGCTTGTTGCTGCATCACTGCAACATTTGAAACACTTTATCTGCCTCTTTGTTGTTTGGATTTTTTTTCCCCCCATGGTAAAAGTTTCTTCAGAGTTATCTGAAGTAAATACACATAGCTCAGCCATTGAATAGGATCTTTGCCTTCAAATGAGATCTCTTCCTATGTTTAATTCACTGCTATACTGGAAAAAAATATTAAGGAAACATTAGATTGTGGGGTTGCCTCACTCAGGAGGTGATTTGACCTTGTATGTCCTAGGTGTTACACCAAGGGTAAGAAAAAATGGAGAAGACCCTTAATCCCTCTGGATGAAACTAAGAAAAAATGCAGCTGGGAATTTAGGAGTCACAAGTGAGCAGGACAGCTTGCTTTTCTGCTGGAAGAGAACCCAGCTCCAGATGTCATGTCTGATGGTGTTTTACATTTACATCTCTTTGGCTAGCCCTCCTTATCTGAGACCTACTTTAGGATAGGATAGTGTAACTTCAAAATGAGGATTGTGAATCTCATTGTCTATGATATCCCACAATCCTGATGATGAAGTCTTTTTTCTGTTGTGTGGGAATCAAATTATTTCAGAACATGAAAGGTCTGCTGGGCAAAAATGACACTGGGATATTTGTAAAAGTCACTTTGTTCTTCTGTTTTCTACCAGTTACTCTTTGACGCAGCTCTCTGTATGGATCAGCACAACGACCTGCACTGCAGACTTCTTTAGGGATTTAAGCAGGATTGGGCAGCTGTCTGTCTAAAGTCATATAGCAACAGAACTCAGCTGGAAGAAGAACATTATCTCCTCAACAGGGCAGCTAAATCCATGTTTGAGCACTCAGGCATTTTCTGCCTCAAGGAACTAGAGAACTGGCATTTCACCAAAACCTTTGTTAAATCTCTCCAACTGTACATTCATGTCACCTATGTTAGCTAAAATACAACCTGAGAATAAAAGCTCTCCTGAGGCATAATATGTATATATTGGATACATATGTATTCCATTTTTTTTACATGCTCAAAATGTTAGTAGACATACACCTTTTCACACACACAGGCCAAAGTGATTTACTACACTGAAGTCATCCATGCCCCCCTCTTTCCTAAGCTGCGATATGTGAAAATGGTTTCTAACTGTATAAAGTTCTTGAATAAACTTTAGATCTTGATTTCTGTAACTTCTAGGACAGAGAGAAAGAACTAGAAAGTCAGCAATGTCTTGTACTGCTTAGATTAAAAGACTCTTTTTAAACTTTTTCTCTTTTTCTTTGTGATTCCAGATTGACAGTTGGAGTTCTTCTTATGTTGCTGAGATTTTTTTAAATTAAAAAGACCACAAATAAATAAATAAATAAATACAGTAAAAGCTTATTAAAATTTTAAATAAATCAACCCCATACCTCCTGCCATACACTACCATTCCTTTATTAGTAACTGAAGATATCTTTCTTTTCATGTAGAAATGTCTGGAAGAAAAATGTCATCTTCTCCTTTTATCTTAAACAAATACACTTCCAGTATTGATTCTGCTCAATACATAGGTAAATCAAGGTAAAAAAATGCAGGAAAGGAAAAAATTATTACAGTTTTAGAAAGTCTTAATTCTTCTCCCTCACCAAACAAAAGCTAGAAGCTAATATTACACAAGGCAAAGTAAAAGGTAGCAAAGTGGATCCACCCATCTTCATTTGTACTGTAACAGCATTTTCATATACAAGTATCTGTGATTTTAGTGTTCTATCTGAAAAAATGTGTGGTAACGGAGACAAAACGTTATTACAACTATTCTCCATCCCAAGACTGTGACAAATCAGTTTTCTCCTTTAGTTTTACTGGTGGTTCTGACATCCACTTAGCTTGCATTGCCTGACTAACCTGATCTACTTCTACAAGGGGACCCGCCTGGTGGATGAGCAAAGAGCTGTGGACGTTTTCTACCTGGACTTTGACAAAAGTAAAGCCTTTGACACTGTCTCCCACAGCATTCTCCTTCAGGAACTTATGGCACAAGGCTTGGGTAAATACTTTATTAATGATCTGGATGAGGGGATTGAGTGTACTCTCAGAAAAATCCCCAGCAAATTATGACCTGAAGTTCTTAGAAGCCTTCTAGCTCTATACATAAATACTGTGTCAAAACTTCTTCTAAGACAGTCCCTTGCTCCTGAGTGCTGGATTTTTTGTTTGTTTTTAGCAGTTTCTCAACTTAATCTTCCAGCAGGCCCATGATCTATCCATCAAGGATACCAGCATGTATTACTCAATTCTCCTCTATCCAGTTTTCCTGCCTCTGTGTTTCTGTCATAGTTGGCTCTTTATGCTACTGGGCAGAGATTCCAAGTTCAGGGCCTTAATCAGCTCCAAATTTCATATATTCAACTACTAAAAATCCTCTGAATTTCAATTCTCAAATACCTTCAGGATAAAAGACTGCATAGTCATCTCTTTTTCTGATAGTCTTTTTGCCTTTTCCCCTTCTAATAAATTACTCACAGCCACAGACTTCCCTTTTCTAAAGTGCAGTAGGCTCTGCTAATTAGCAGGAAAGAAAACTGCAAAACAAAACAAAACAAAAAAAGGCCACTTAGTTACCACTATATCCTGCATAGTTTTAAAATTAACAGGTGTTTGCATTGCAGCAGAACCTGACAGGCCCCACTGAGACCAGGGCCTTATTATGCTTAGTGCTGTAGGAACAGAGAGCAAGGATCAATCTCAACCCTAAAGAGCTATTAGCTGTGACAGGCAAAAAGATTGTTCTACCTTGTTTAACAGATGAGGTACCAAAGTACAGAGATTAAACTATTTGCTCAAGGAAATCCATGGCAAAACTGAACCCAGTTCTCTTAAATCTGAGCCAGATGTCCAGTTCACAAGGTCATTTGTCTTCCTTAGGTTAATTCACATTCTGTAAACATCTGTGTCTCATCTGCAGCCTCAATGCACACCCTGGCTCAGCAGAGCTTTCCTATATTATCTATAACAAAATCTTCAGTTTCTGCTCTCTTCTCCCCGGAAAACTGTGAAACTTCAAAACACTCAGAACTGTTGAGTTTTATTTTAAAAAATGCAGACTGCTCCCATTTTCAAAGTCAGTGTTTCATGCTTCACAGAACAACTGGCACAAACACAATTCATGTTCATTGTTGTAAGCAAGATGTAATGGAGCAGCATAGCAGCAGCCACGACTGTCACATAATTGCTCTACTTGCATATAATTAATTCCTTGTGAAATAAAACATTATAATAAAACAATTCAAAACCATCTCCCAAGCAGTGTTCCTGCCCTGAAAACAACATATCACAGTCAGGAGGATGGTTTGGGCTAACAGCACTCCTCTTGTTCTGTACCAGAGCCAACAGGCTCCATATCCATCAGCACAGCAACCAGCCAACCCACAATAATGACCTTACTGGAAACATCCACAGTGGAAACTGAACCTATCATTTCAAGATATTTTAGTAATTAAGCAAGGAAGGAATAGTGCCCAGTGGAGTGTGGAATATTTGTGACAAAAATAGTTGTGAGGTAGTTTGTATCTCCCTGTGATAGATGTGGTTACATCAATTGCAGACAAATTTTTCTTGTCATTCTTGGAACCAGTGACTAATATGACTAATTCTTACAATAAAAAGAAGATGATCCATCTTTTAAAGAGTTCTTAATTTGCTCAAGTTTCAATTAAACTTTGTTAAATGTGGCTTTTTAAAAACTATCCTTAGAAATTCATATATTTTCAGGTATATCATACACTAGTCATTTTTTAGTATTAAATCTATTTAAGCCTTGTAATATATTATCTTATGACATTATAGGTCTTTCTGCATTATTGAGCTATTAGAGTAGAGCAGAAGCAATTCCCAGATTGGCATTTTAACAAGTTCGTTATTTCTTTTAATATCTCATCTATTTTGAGTGATGGATGCATGTTTAGAATTGTCATGGAAAAAGCAGTGCAACAAAAATCAGTTTGGTGCATTTCCCTTCAATTTTTTCAAGGTTAGAAATAAAATGCAGCTGATCCTGTAGCACCATCACGAAAACATTTGGTGAGGAATGGTCTCCCCAGAGGATGAAACTGACTTAAAACTCCATTAATTCTAAAGAAAAAGACATTTCCCACCCCTATTTCAGTTTGCTACCTAAATTCAGATGCAGTGATTTGGTTTTAAACAGTAGTCAGTGGAGAACTAAGTGTTCATCACTGCAGAAAGTAAGGGCAGGTAAGACAAACACTTTTATACCTAGTCAGAAGTGAGTGAATAGAGATCTTATTTGTTTTGAAGGGTGAATAAAAACCTGATTTGAATTGAAGGGATTTATAATGATATTGCTATTAACCTGATCACATGTAAACTACTTCTAATCCATATGGGCAACAGAGGGCATAAGACTAATTCATATTCATCCCCAAGATATGTAGCCCTCTGTACTGTCTGTTACTATAGAATATGAAATATTAGTGCCTCACTAGGAGATTAGTAGGTTGAGTTATTATTTCTTTACCCATGATCAGAGGGTTTCCACACCCATTTATCATGGTAAGTGGAAGTCTTTTCATGTTGCAAAACCTTCAGTAGGTACCTGGCTAGTGAGAATTCTCATGGACAGCCATGAAATGAGAAACAAAAGCTTGTAAGTGTATGTGTAGGTTTGTTATACTACATCTAGTTATTCTGAAATAGACAGCAGTGGACAAAAGACAACAAAAACTTGTCTTCAAATATATGTTAAGATAATTGGTGCATTAAAGCCTAAGCAACACACAAAAATAGAAAGCCAGAACAATACCTATTCTGTTTGTTAATTCACTCATCAAGCCTTTGGCCACAGTTTAAAATTCCTAAAATGCAGTGCAGATAACACAGCTGGTAATCTTTAATTAAAATACTTCTGCTTTGGTGAAACTTAATTCTCTGCTGAATCATATTCAGAAATGCCTTTGCTGAGAAACAATTAGCAAAGGCAGCATTCCCAAGTGTGCCTCCTCTTCCCCATACATAAGAAAATATCAGAGATTATTTCAGTTTTATTGTCAACAAATACCACCACAGGAATACAAGACTTCAAAGTAAGAAAATCAGGGAAGTTATTCCTTTCTTCATGAGCTCCCTTCAGAAGGTTGTGTTCAAATTATTGTAGAATCTCCAATTATTCCCCAGAACACCACTGGGATAAGAATGGAAGAATAACCAAGTGCTATGTGTTTTAAAATAATAAAAAAAAAAAGTCAGGAACATAATTTGGATAACTAACAGAACTGCAAAAACAGATTCTGTGAAGTCACTCAGATCAACAAAACTTTTCAAACTTACCATTCACAAATTGTTTACATGCAGACAGAATATTGTTGTAAACATAGCTGAAGGTGACACTTTGTGATCTGTTGAGAGTAGAAAATACCACCTGCATGAACTGACTGTTCCTTGAATATTAGGACACCAAGAGCATCCAGTGGTTCCTGAACACGCTACAGGACAGACTTTGATCATTCAACCATATTTACAAAACACTAGCTATGAGTGCAATCAGAGTTCAGCACTTCCAAAAGTGACCCAGTTTGCGCAAGCTGTTCATGCAAGAAAAAAACAGTCACCTCCTGCACACTTAATAACAAGAAAAAGACCTGCTCCTCTGCTTTTGGCAAAGACCTACAAGTGTTTTGACATACTAACTTTCACAAGTACAAGCAGCACAGAGACCATCTCCTCTCCATGTTGTGGTTACTTAGCATTACATCAAATTAATGCTGCAAAATGATTTAGCAGCAATGCTCTCCAAGGAGACAGACACTAGATAGAAAGACAGATGATGCAGCAGCAGACTAGAAACCTTAAAGACAAATTAGATTAGGAGTCTTTGTAAGATCAACCTCAATGTTATATCAGCTCAAAATAACATTTGTGTAATAGGCTTCTAAAAATCTAATGAAAAATAAGCAACAATGTTAATTTTCTTGTTATCCCTATTTAAATATAATATTTCTAGATCTTGTGCCAAATTAATAGCAAGCTAACATCTATCTTTTTAAAAAGGCCTTAAATATGATCTTTAAAATGACCTTGCAGATAATGCTGCTACCAGCCTGCAAACAGAAAGCAGCCCACAACACGTCTTGGCTGGAAAATGCAAAGTGGTTTAGAAACTATTTAAGAAGCTACAGCAAATTGTCAGAGAAACAGATGCAGGAGAGTAGGTGGCAATCACTTATAACCCTCAGCCAATGCTGCTCGAGCTGCTTAAAATGCAAGCAAATTTCTTTTCAAAGAGCAAAACAAATCCTTGATAAAGATTTAGTTTTGTTCCTATCAGCATTTTCCAAATCAATACTCTACAGAAATTGAAAGTTCCTCCTCTCTCTTCTTCACCAGTTACATGTTGCCATTTACTCAATGAAATCAATTTCCCACTAGTGAGTTTCAGAGGTGAAACCCTGTCAGCCATGGGATGAAGATATTTGAAGCACAATCATCTCAGCAATGATTTTTATTACAGATACAACTGTTTCAGAAAAATTACATATGACCTGACATAAACTAGGCTAGCAAAATTATATTGTGCACAGTGTTTTCACTGCAATGCTTTATCAATGCAGCACATGTCTGTGACTTAATCAAAGAAGTATGCAGTCTTTGTCTTATGACAGCACTCTTCAAACAGCATTCAGTTTGCTGTTTGTGAGCAGTGAGGATGCATGAGACACTTCTGATATCACAGCTCTTGTATAAGAACACATGGCAACTAGAATTCAGTCTTTTTGATGAACCATTAGCACAAGAACAAAAGACAAAAATCCTGGAGCTAGACCTTCAGAGGCAGTAGAAGCTAAGAACTGGAGATGTGGAGCATGGGAAAAGGAGGCAACTCTAAATCTGAAACTAGGTTTCTGTTTTACCAATGGGTAAGGAATATAATTTGACATGAAATCTCTCCAGATATGAAATGAAGATTGGAATAAAGGAAAAGGAAGCAGGATAGTCAATAATCTGATGCAGTGAAACAAAGAGTTGCTTTCAGTTGGGCTGAATAGATGAGAGAAGCAAGATTGATTTCAGAGGGGAAAACAAGAGAAGCTCAGATTGACACATTGTAGACTAAACAATTCTTACAAGCCATAATAATTTAAGATGTATTCAAGGACAATTTCTGTATAAGGTCTAGCTCTGTAGCAGAATAACACATGTAGTTCTTTATGGCGATTTATATTGCCTGTATACTAGAAATACTGTAATCACACCTAGTATCTGGTCATGCAAACATTCTGCTGTTGATGTGATCTTTGCTTATGTTTTGGTTAGAATATTTGTCCTATACACGTCCAGAAATTGTGCCATATCCCATTTCTTTCTTTAAAAGAGGTATCAGACTGTCATCTTTCTTCCCTGAAACACTTGGAAAAATTGAAGAATATAATGAGTTCATTTTCCCCAGTGCATATGAATATGAGATTTGTTTCAGCTTAGGCGTCTATAGTTACAACTACATAGAGTTTCTACCTTAAAATTTCAAAGTTATGTATCTAAGGCAGTTAGAATTAAAACTAGAAACCATGCCATGGCAGTAGCTAAGAGACTTGCAGCAGCAGAACCACCTTTAGTAATTCTCAGTTTTCTAGGTAAACTAGGATTTGTATCTTCCCCTGAGCAGAGGGCAATACTTTGCAAGTCTATCAGGACATTTCTTTCAAAGATCCCAATGACCTGCCATGGACATTTGTTCAAATTCACTAAATAAAAGTCTGAATCTAGATTTATAGAAAGTAGGTAATATAGATTATGCTCACACTGTGACAAGGAGAAAAATGTTGCCCATTAGACTAAATCTTTAATCTCTCCATCACCGAAAGTATTTTTCTCCATAATTCAATTACAGATTTTTAATATTTTTAAATATTTTTCAGATTCATCAAGAAGTCAGATATCCTTTCTGCTTCCCCACATCCATCTAGTACTTGCTCTTAAATATTCCCATTTACATCTTTTGTAGCTTGGATATTGTAACTTGCTTACTATACCATCACTGTTGTCTAAAGCTACATTCTCAAGTATTCTTAACATGAACAAATTCATTACTTATGAACAAATTATTTTAATGTTATGTACATATTTAAAGTGGAAGTCTCTATAAGGAAAGGATGCCTTTGGGCACTTGTAGGAAGATGCTGTTTTTCTGATCAAATGCAGTGTTTAAGAGCATAGGTTGTTGGTTTTTTGTTTTATTCCAATTGATTTTGACTTCAAATACATATCAGTGCAAACCATAGAAAAATAATTTCTTTCAAGAATTGTTTTTCACCTGTTCTTTAGTAGCAGACAAGTTTTTAATCTGTCTGATCAAGAATGACTAGAATGGGTACTGAAAGAGAGCTGCCATTTTTCTTTGGCAATATGTGGAGAATCACCTGAATTCTTGTATTATCAGACACTTTCTGCAAGTACACCCTTCTAAAAGAAACATCTTGATGCCCAAGAAGTTAGGCATCTATTGTTAATGAGTCAACTGCTGCTTTGTGAGCTTTCTCTACACGTTTGATACCATAGAGGCCTTTATCAGGGCTATATGGGAACATCTGGTTCAAGTTTTACCATATTACCATCTCAGCAACTGCTTTGATACCAAGATGATGGTATCAAGAGATGATGGTATTTAGAGAGTATTTGCGTCTGGAAAATAAACGGACTTGCAGAAACTTAAACTGACTACCCAGTAGAATTTTCTTCTCCACTCTGAGTCTGATGTGAACTGTACAACATATTCGTCAGACACTCAGAGCTGTCATCAAGCTCACATGATCTCACCAGAGGTCACCTAAGCCGCATTTGCACTGGCTCCTCAAGGGTTTGTCACCCTTTGCCTTCCAGGCAATGCCTGTTTCTGCCTTTGCTCTGCAGCCTTGTAGCCCTGTAACGGGCCTGCCATGGCAGCCAGCTTGGTGCTGGCGGTGCTAGGCCTGGCAGGTGAGAGAAGCTTGGCAGACCCCCTCTGCCTCATCTGCTCTTCACCTACCTGCAGCTACTTTCGACCACATTTCATTGTGACATCCATTGACCTGGCTAGGTACTGTAGCTCATACATTTTGTTTTATTTTTTTTTTAATCTTTGCTTGATACCAGTGTGGTTTTATGACTAAGATGATGTAAGCCAGAGAAATACAGGCCAGGTGCAATAGTGGAGGCCCTGAAGAGATTCCGTGTGCAGAGGAGAGGAGTATGGACAGGGATTTTAAGAAATGAGGTCCTGGATTGTGCCTACACCTATAAACCAGCCCCCCTGCAGGGAGCAGGGACACCCTCAACTAGCCCAGGCTGCTCAGAGCCTTGGCCAACCTCCCCTGCAATA
>JAOEGS010003813.1:27041-49537 GCA_025447755.1 Corythornis vintsioides
CCTGCTCGGGCAGGGGGGTTGGACTAGATGATCTTCTAGCTCCCTTCCAACCCCTAATATCTATGAATCTATGAATATCTATGAATTATTGATAAACCTAAATCAGTATACCAATTCATTATCTGTGTTTTTTTCCTTCAGGAGAAGCAAGTTACAAACAGTATTTTTGTTGTTGTTTCTGAAATTGCTTGAATGTTAAGGGTGATAGGAATCAAAACCACCTCAGCTTTCTCAGATAAATGTCAGCTCTTAGAACTAACTTCGCTTCTAAACAAACACACAAAACCAAACCCAACCAAAAACTCAACAAACCTAGGATAGAAGGAAGAAACTCCTTTCCTTTCATGGTCTGATAATGGCTCTGTGTTGAGACACACAAGAGGATGTGTCTCTGGTGTCTTTATGTTCACAAGGAAGGGATAAAAGAACATTAATGTATAATTTAGACCAAGTAACCACATCACTATATCTCATAAATTTCACTTTTTTCTTTTTTTTAGTGCATGCCTAGAAAACTTTAGCTTGTATCTGTTTCATAGCACAGCTTTTCATAGCAATCTGTCCAGCCTGAACAAAATTTGATGTTACACTGACTTTGTAAGATAACATTTGTAAATGCAGATCCTAAATAGTTGCTCCAGTTGCATTGTTTTCATCCTCACTGTTTTTTGGCATTTGATCCCCTAAATTCAAAATGTTAGTTTCATATGCACTTCACTTTTCTAACTGTATTTTAACTCACAGGGAGGGCCATGAATTTCTGTATCATAACAACTCCATTTTTTCTGCCATTACATGCACCAGATGTTGTTGCAGATTTAACCTCTTCAGAGACATAGTTAGTCTCCCACTCTTAGAAAACAAACAAAGGCTGTTAAAATAAGTGCAGACCTGTTCAGGCTCCATTTATAAATAAGTTAAGGTTAGATAAAAATTTTACAGACTTGCTTCTTGAACTTAATTTCTTCTGAAAAATGGAACTGTATAAACAAAACTGTTGATGAGTATGTAAGGGAAGTCCTGGAAAACAAAACAAAAAAAACCCCACCAGTTTGTCCTTTTAGTTTTTGTTTTCTTTTAAGCAATAAGAATGTAATAGAATTGTCTGTAGATCTAAAAGTAGATAAAGTGATGGGAGAAAATTCTTCTAATTTATCTCTGTTGTGGATTCTTCTAAGGATAATATCCCTATCAGGGGTATGTCTCTGGTCCTACTGAGCAGGGCAGGGCATTTGAGAGGGACCTGTATGGAGTTCCCTGGAAATGGTATTCTATGGTATTCAGTTCTTTTTTTTACTATATACAAGACATTAAATATATTATTTCAGCTAGTAAACCAACTATCTAAGAGAAAGTGGCAATACATATTGTAAGATCTGTTAAGTAACACTTGTGTATTTGGATTAGTTACAACATGAAGTTTTAGTTTTGCACATCAACTTCTATTAAAATTAACACAACCTGCTGTTTATTGACAGTGTATTGAACAGCAGCTGAGTAATTTTCACTATTATATTCTAAATAAGACTTCCAGAGGTCAAAAATTAGATTACTAAAATGATATAATATTTAAGTGATCTGATTTATGAAAACAATTTAACAATTATCAGTAGATATCAAAGAACTTCAGGAAAGTTACTAAGCGCAGGATTCAGCCTATTCAGTTGTAAACCAATTTAATTTCATGCCCTTCAGCAAATAAAAATGTTATTTTTTTTCCATGTTGCATGCTGAAAATATATAGATTATCTTACCTCCAAGGGTGCTAGAGTCTGCCATTCTAATAATCTATCCTTGCAATACTTTAAAGGGTTGATTTGTTGTTTTGGGTTTCTTCTGTGTTGTTTCTAATACGGCTGCCACGATATTGTGGTTTGCCTGCATGTTGGTAGCAAATAACATCTTGCTTTTCATTTGCATGGAATCTACCAGCTGTCATAAATGAGCTCAGGCATTTTAGAATGTAATAAAGCACACGATAAATTATAGAAAAACTTTCTCTTATCGTCTATTGCCAAGTTTTGGTCAATAGGATTGATACTAAGAAAAGTAACATTGCTGCAGGGAGTGCTGAAGACTAAAACTCCCTGCTTCGTGTTCATTAAGGTTCCAAGTTCTCTTTCCCTTTTCCTTCATAATAATTATATCTATACGCCACAGAAACCCCTTTTGGAGTGTGTTTGCTCTCCCTGATTGGATTCAAATGAAAAGCTGCCTTTCTCTGTGGGCTGATTTCTTTTTCCTGTCTAATCAGCAGCAGAGTCTGAATCCTAATTGCAGGTTAGAGACTTAATGAATGAACTTCAAGAATATTAATTTAATGCTTGAAACACCAGCAAATAGAGTGAATGTTTTATTTGGGTCTTGCTCATGAAGTTTCCCTTTAGTGGTATTAGAATTTAAGTTTTAAAATAAGAACATATTAAAAAACATTTAATCTTCAATGAAAGTACATTAGTGGAGATTTAAAGAAATAAGGAGGTGAATGAAAGGAGAAGAAAAAAGAGTAAGTAGCTGTAATAAAACTCTGATTTTCAAATTAATCATCTCATACATTTGAAAATATTTTTACCTACAAAGGTAATATCTAAGCCACAAGAATGTGTATCACTGATAATTTTGGGGGTAAAACTCAATATTTCAGTTATGTTTGTCATATGGTCGACTTACGCCTCCAGTCTTCATGCCCAGTGAAGGATTTGGGTTTTCTTCTTGTGTTACCTGTGCAGCTGATGAGAAAAAGCTGGTGTTTTTTCACACCTCCAGAAGGGGACTCTATGTGTTCCTCTGCTTTGAGTTTGAAACTCGGGTATTTCCCTCTAGGGACTTTCAGAAATGTTCTCTGGGCTGAGGGCATTATTTGGCCAGATTGGTAGCTGAGATACTAAAGGGCAGAGGTTTCGTGGCACCTAGCAGAAAACACTCCATCTCCGGACTGCTTCTTCCACAATGTGCATTTTCCTGCTCTGCCATTCAAGACAAAGTCTGTAAACACAGACATTTTACTGGACTCCTCACCAGATCCTTTTTGTGACATTACTAGGATTAAAAAAAAAACCCACACCATATCAGTAAACAATTTTAAATATTTTGATAAAGCTCTCTTCCTTTTCAGTTTTTTCTTGTAAATATTGGTATAGGAAATTATTTTTTGTTTGTGTCTATGGAATTAATTATTTATTTTAAGATTAGGGATAAAAGATCTTTATTTTTATGGTGGTCAATGAAAAAGGAAAAATAAGAGGAAATCTGATGCATCAGGACTTAGTTACCACTAGTTTTAGAACTTGAGAAGACACAGAAGGATTAACTGCTACTTCTTGGACAGAACTTTTACAAATCGTCATCAGGAGCTGAATCTGTGTTTCTCTTGGACAACTTTCTGGTCACTATATAAAAACCTCTTTTCTCTTGATTTTGGGTCAGGGTTTTTTTGATGGTGTTGTTTGTTGGTTTGTTAGGGTGTTTTATTAAAAAATAGCATAATGTGGCATGTAGTAAAGAAATAAGATTGTTCATTTGTACCTAGACAAGGCATAAGGGCCAAGGAAGGTCTAGGTGGATTTATTTTAAAAATTAATCTGAAAGAATGTTTGCCCTGGGGAAAGATATGAAATATGTTTATTGACTGTAGAACTCAAACATATACATTGGCTACTGGGAGCTAACATAGACTCATATTACAATTCTTCTCTACAGAAAAACATCAGTCCCACATGTTCCATTTCATTAATGCTGATCCACCTTTCTGTTGAAGAACAGGAAAGATTTTTCTTTTTCTTTGATGGCTTTACATTTAAATTTCATTCTATAAGCAGGAGGAAGAAAAGAAAAAAACTTAAAATTGTCAGTCATTTAAAGTATGAGAATGTAAACATTCCTGCTGTTGTGTCCCTGTAGTCCCAGTGTGGAGTCTGACTGTATTAACTAAACCAGCGAGATAGATTTCCATTCAAGCTTTTCATAAACTTCTGTCTTCTCTCCAGGACAATTGCCTCATCCCCCTGATGTCATTTAAACCCCAGAAATTATTAATATTAGACAAAAGAGGTCTGTGAACTGCATTTGACCTTTTAAACAAACCAGGCAACTGTTTCCAGATAAATTGAGTGCTGTCCAGCATCTTGGGTCTACAGATTTATAGGTATTACTGCAGATCAACAGTTAGACGCTTTAAACACAACTATGACACAATTTATTTTAATTGCATCCATCTGCATTTGATCTGTCCCACTGTCTTGGGAAATCTTGTACGTTTGCATCTTTCAGATGACAGATAATATTTTCTGCTTGTTTAAACTTTTTTAGACATTCTGCTTCTCCCAGAACAGCTTTTTGTTTCTGCATCCTCACTGGAAAATAATATCCATGTTCTAAAGTAAATGGACCCTCCAAAATTGTTTCTTATTACAGAAAATTGAAAATAATTTTTTATTACAATTGTTTGAAATTGGAAGTCTGTTCATGGATATCTAAGATAGAGGACTGAAAATATAGGTTGAGCTAATGAATAGCTAATATGTCCTTTTGAAAAGTGCTGTGACTTCAAGCATCCACAGAATCTTACACAAAACAGCTGTTGAAAAGGCTAACTATAAAACTATCAATGTTTACAAGATTTTTATTATACAAACCTAATGGCTCCCATGGTTTTAATGCACTGCAAAATAGTCTTTCCTGTTCCTTATGAACACAAAGCACACCTCTCTGAAGGGACTTTTCTTCCTACAAGCTATCAATGCAATCAAAACTAGTGATGCATTTTATTACATTACTGCTTCCTGAAGAAACACTTTTTATTGTAATATTTCATAAAGATCTCCTGCTGGCAGTGTAAAAAGTAACTATCTAATAAAATTTAGTAGTGTGTTCTTGCAAACCAGATTACAATAAATGTATAGTAGGCTGGTGAATATAGTTTCTGTTTTTAAACTTACCACTAAAAACTAACATCTTAGGGCTCAGCTGCTGAAAAGAGCTTCTACCATCATGTTTTACCTTATGCATCTCTTTTATTTTTTTTTCCCAGAAGAAAATGTGCAGGATGTTCTTGCTGAAAAGTACAAAAGAGCTTGCGAGTCTTCTATGATCTAAGATAAGCTACACTGAAAATGTACAATACCTATCAGCACCATATGAGCGTAACAATGCATAATTAACAGCATGAGAAAACTTTGTGATTGAAATTATTATGAAAAAAAGATACAACTTTCTAAAATATAGATTATTTTTAAGAATGAAAATCAGTGGGAATATCCACAAAGTTTTACTTTATAGTACTAAAGTTTCTCTCCCTATGTACTATCTATTCTCAATATAAATAATAGATTACTCTAGAGAACAATTAAGAGCAGGAAACCAATTCAGAGCATCTGATGTTATTCATATATTAGTAAACAGCAACATGATTTACACATACAAAGGAGATTATGCAGCAGAGCAGCAGGTGCTGAGGACTGGGTGTTCTCGTTATGTGCATTGATAAGGTGTTACAGTGTTTATAGGTGTTATGGTCTGGGCTAGGGGCTGGATGCCTGTTAGGAGCTGGAGGCATAAAGCACCATTCCATAGTTCATTTTTCCATGTAGTTGGATCTGAAACACCCCCATCTGCACGCTCTGAAAGTGTGGCACCAAGTGTCACAAGGTGTAGCAACCAGAGACTCGACTACAAAAGCAAGCTCTTCTTATTAAAACATTTATATGAATGCACTTGCAATTTCTTAAAAGTAGACTTTGGTTTAGGTAGCTAAGGGAATAGTTCAATAACCTCACATGCAGGATGATGCATCAGCGTTGTGTGAGGTTTTGGTAGCAGTGGGGCTACAGGCGTGGGTTCTGTGAGAGGCTGCCAGAAGCTTCACCCATGACTGACAAAGACAGTGACAGCTGGTTCCAAGAAGGACTGGCCATTGGCTACGGCCAAGCCCATCAGTGACAGTGGCAGCACCCCTGTGAGAACACGTTTAAGAAGAGGAAAATGTGTTGCTCAACAACAACTGCAATGAGGAGTGAGAACACGTAAGAGAAACAACTGCAGATACCAAGGCTAGTGGATGAGAGGGAGGAGATGCTTCAGGTGCCAGAGCACAGAACCCCAGCAGCCCCTGGTGGAAACTGTGGTGAGAAAAGCTGTGCCCCTGCGGCCCATGGAGGTTAACAGTACACCAGACGCCCACCTGCAGCTCTTGAAGGACCCCATATCAGGCATATTCTTTACGTGTGAATTCTCTGTCTCCAAGAGCGTGGATGTTGCCACTCAGTTTGCGAAGTTACACAACTCTTGAAATCACTGCTGGAGTTGAGTCCCTCAGGCCCATGCCTGCATAGCTTTATTATTATTATCATTTCATTGAATTCTAAAGAGATGATCCATCTCGCCCCCGAGATACACAGAATAAAGCAAAAAATAAGCAAACACTGCATACATTTTTTTGCCTAAATTTTACTATGGTGTCTGGACTACTCTGCTAAGAGCTGTACTTGTTTTCTTGACTAATTGGGTTTGTTTACCAGTCTTGTGGCTTATTTTCTCTCTTTTGAAGACTTTCTGACTCAGCTCATACTATTCTGTTTCCAGTATTCCAAACCCACCTAATGAAAATGAATAAGAGTAGGGTTTCCTTAAATAGAAGAAACACTAATTCTGCAACATTACAGATCCCTCTCAGAAGTGCTGGCTTTCTATTCAGGTGACAACATGAAAAACAAAGAATAAACCAAACACTAAAGTAAAACAAACACACACACAAACAAAACAAACAAAAAACCAACAACAAAAATAAACTCTCTGTGTTACTCTTATAATAGGTAATGAGATATCTTTTATATAGACATCGTCATGTGAGTTAATTTACTATGTGCAGAATACTGGTCTATACAACCTGGAACCCTCTTCCAGATGACTTGAAATGTCTTTTAGTTGACGACCAGCGAGTCATTGAGGATTACATGAGCAGACTAATCTCTATTAAAATTTCCCATAGGTAGCAGTTTAGATCCTGCCTGAGCCTGAAATTGTTCAAACTACTTGCTTAATAGCTACCTATCTGGTAATTTGCCTAATCCACTTTTTTAGTCCCCACAGAATCCTACTGCAAGAATGTCCACAATTAAATGAGTTGTATGAAAAAGTACTGCTTCATGTTTGTATTGAATCTTCTACCTGAAAATTGTGGGGTGTGCTGCCAAGACAAACTTATATGAACCTCACTAACTGTGTCTGTTATACTATTCATAATGTTTTTTACCCTTCTTCCTGTTTTCCATGATGAAAATGGCTCTACTATCATCACAGTAGCTGTTATTTGGAGCATATTTCCTGCTTTTATCCATTTTGGTGTATCTTCCTCAAGATTAGGTGCTCTGTTAAAGAAAGTGGCATACCAGGCATTTGCACTGGAGCAGTAGAATTCCTATTTCTCTTTTTCTTTTTTAATAACTGCTCATAAACTATTTGTCACCTTGACTGCCATGGAACAGTGAGCTGATGTTCTCGGAGGTCTGACAAGAGCATAACTGAGAACATACCGCTGTGTAGATCTCCTTAAAATAAATGTATGCAAGTGCATCTATTAACAATGATTTTTTCTGCTCATTTTGCCATTCAGTTTCATGAACTTCTGGAATTTTTCAGCCCACTTTAGACTTGACTATCCTCAATATCCTTTGTAAGATATGTGATCATTCTATTAACTCCCTTTCCCAGGTCATTTATCAACATCCTGCTCTGCACAGGTTTTTGTGCAGATCCCCAAGCCCTCATAGCTAGCAGCACAGTTGCATTCTCTTTGTTTCCTTTATGACAAGGGAGCTACATCTGGTGATCAAAATCTGTGATAGGAAAGCTTTCTTATTATTCACGGAAAACCTTCCATTTACTGCTCTAAATATAATCCTCTAAAGTTTTCAGATATGTTGTTAGTAACCCGGACCTCTACAGTCTTTCTAAGTGTCTAGGGAAACAAGATTATTAAAATTGCACATAAATATGTTTCAGAGATGTATGTTATGAATATCATTCATACCATGTGATTGTTGTATACCTCTGAGAAGAAGAGTCTCTGTTGCTATAAGAAAGTATAAACTGTCTTGTTTTATGCAAAAATTGGATGTAAACTTTTCCAAGGTACCTTGAGACTTCTGCTGGTTTATTAATTTTAATTTCAGTTATTTGATTTTGATTCAGTCATTTCCAGGTCAGGTTTCTGAAAGCAAAATCAAAAGCAGTGACAGAGCTGTACAATCTATTTATAGTTATTTATGCAGTAGTGGGTGCATAAAAATGAGTGTGTTCAGCAGGTTCTCCTCTGCCTCTGTTCTGCCCTAGTGAGACCACCCCTGGGGTATCACGTCCAGTTCGGGTGTCCCCAGTTCAGGAGAGACAGGGAAACACTGAAGAGAGTAGAATGGAAAGCTATGAGGATGATTATGGGACTGGAACATATCTTTTGTAAGGAAAGGCTGAGATACTTGGGCCTTTTAGCCTGGAGATAAAAAAACCTGAGAGGGAATTTTATTAATTAAAGATTGTGGATTAGGATTAAGTTTTGCTTGTCACATCCCTGCATTTTAGTTTAAAACAGTATACAACTATATTTAAAGATTAGTATCACAGAAACAATAAACATCAACAAGATTACTTTTTGAAAAGCAATTATGGTAGATTAGAGAATTTTAAACTAGAGAACTTTCTTATTGTTTCCTTCTACAAAATAAAAAATTATCCATATTGAAGACTTAATACTTCTTTAGAATCATCAGGAGTTAATCAGGAGTTGTAGATAGCTAAAATCAATACAAGTAAGAGACAAATAGAAAATTTAACATCCATTTTGAAATCCATAGTCATAAAAATACTTATGCAAATGCTCGAGTAAGCACATGGGCATGTTCACTGATTTTCAATTACAGAAAAGATAAAATGGTTCAGGGATGACCTTGGAAAATAAAATCCATTTTAGTCTTTTAAATGTAGTCCTAGTGTTGTAAGTGTAACAAACTGCCTTGATTACCAAATTTTATACACAGCAGGGCTATAATCTAAATTAGATTTAAAACTGGCTGAAGGGCCAGGCCCAGAGAGTGGTGATCAGCAGCACCAAGTCTAGCTGGAAGCCTGTAACTAGCCGTGCATCCCAGGGGTCAGCGATGAGGCAGTGTCCCTGCAGCAAGCCTCTATGGAACTGCTCTCATCGGTCTGTCTGTTACAGAGAGTCAATCCAAATATTATGCTTTGTGTAGCTGCAAAGAGCTATGCAAGAGAAGGCTGAGGGCGGATCTCACCGATGCCTATAAACAGCTGAAGGGAGGGGAGCACACAGTCAAGGGAGCCAGGCTCTCTTCAGTGCTGCCCTGTGACTGGACAAGAGGCAATGGGCACAATGTGAAACACAGGAGGCTCCCTCTGAGCATCAGGAAATACTGTAATATTTTTTGTGTGTGTGATCACGCATTGGCACAGGTTGCTCAGAGAGGTTGTGGGGTCTCCTTCCTTGGAGATATTTAAAAGCCATCTAGGTACAGTCCTGGGCAATGGGCTCTAAGTGGCCCTGCTTTAGCAGATGGGTTGGACGACGTGACCTCCAGAGGTCCCTTCAAACCTCAACTATCCAGTGATTCTGTGAATTTGACCTCTTTCAGAGAAATGATGAATTAATGTTAAGGATTTTAGATGGGAAGCAACATTTCTGTGCAGTAGAATTTATCAGATAATCCAATTTAGGAAACAGTATATTGGCTGAGGGTAAAAAAGAGGACTGAAAACCAAAGTTGAGCATACTAATTGCAGTGTTTTCCTTTTCTGATCTTAAAATATAAGGACAACATTTCAATCAAAATATAATACCTTGGCTTCCAGATATACTTTCCAAATAGCTTATTTTATTGGTTTTTAGAACATCAGTTCTGCATTTAAAAGAAGCCTGCAAATGTAAATAAATATAATTTGGAATCATAATGCTAGAGGAATTCAGTGCTAGTTTTTTCACCCTAAGACATATGTCCAAGATTTCTGATTGAAGTAGACATAGACTGAAAGAAAGGATGAAATGAACTGTTATTAGTTATTGAAAGTTAGTTTTCCATCCTCAAGGAGATAGATGGTAAAATTTTACTCTAGCATGATGGTAATAAAGGCTGCCATGAGAAGATGATGTGCAGACACCCAAGACATAAGCATAGCACCGTGCACCATAGAATTTACCTATGTTACTTTTTAGCCTGACAGAATGGGATTCTGCCCAGGATAATCTCATTTTCCATGTAAACTGACTCAGAACAGTCAGCCCTTGTACCCATTCACTGTGCATGCTTTGCAGAGCTGGTGTCAGAGCCACCACAGTTGAATGTCCCAGGAATATCTGCATTCTTCCCACTTTTTAGCAATTCACAGAGTAAGTCTGCTTTCAGCCTGTATGAAACTGCTCTCATCAGTTTCTGTCTGTTACAGAAGAGTGAATCAAAATATTTTGCTTTTTGTAGCTGCAACACCTGGATATTCCAGCACCAGTGCCCTCCATGCCTTACAAATCCTCGACTGACACACTGCAAAAGAGAATGGGCACAGGAATGCAGAGATCATGATTCCTGAACCATGCTGTGCTGGAGGACGGATGGCCATTGCACTCTACTACCATCCCCCTCTCACTCAGAAGTCATTACATAGTGGCTCAACTATAATTATAAAACAGTCATGCCACTATAAGCTTTTACATCTCCCACAGAGCAGAAGTTAGAATCTCTTCACTTTATGTGCTCCATGTACATCTTTAATGAAGAAATGACAGCAAGTTATCAAGCAGTGCATCATCCAGTGCCCAACACTCCTGTAAATGCTCTTGCCAACACAGCCAGACTTTGAATAACAGAGATCATTCAAAAGTATTTAAATGGGTTTAAATTTTACCCCTTGGGAGTAAATAGGGAGCATTTGGTCATATGTAATGAATTGTTATTTTCAGTCTGTGGTTGCATGACATCTAAAGATCAATGGAATATGATGGACCACCATACAAAGCAGATGAAGAAATGGATGATCAAGTGAAATAGGGTTATTGCATTATATAGGGATATATAAAATGATAAATCACTGAAAGATAGAATCTTTCTCAGCCTGCTCTCAAATATATTTGGGGTTTTTTTACCTTGCACAACAAAATTAAGAACAAATATTTTATACACAAAATGGAAATAAAATTATACCAATTTCAGTGGCTTTTCAGAAAAGCTTAACAGAAAAAAAATTAGGAACACAGAACTTGTAATATAGTATATATAATTAGAATTTCTGAGCAGAATGACTTCATACTAATTTGAAAAATAAATAGATGTTTATTTCTATGCTACTGTTCCAGCTGCTTTAAACAATTTGTGGTAATGGATTATTAATTACCCTGCTCTTTCATGTCAGTTGACATGAAGGAAATGTTTACATTTCTAAATAATTTGTGTCTGAAAGTGGTTATGCAAAACTCAGTTCTTTAGAAATGGAAATCCCAGTCTAATGCACACAATATAAAAAAAGAATTACAGATAGGCAGATCCTCAATAAGATGTAGACTGCAGTTCACCTTTCACAATATTATAAATCAACAATCTCTTCTCATGCTGGAGAAAAGTTTGTATCACTATGCTAGCTTTAAGTATCCCCTTCGCTCAAGAGGCTGCTCCATTAACCTATTGTTTTGATTTTGGAGCAAACTAAACTGAAGCAGAAAATGAGACCCTTTTTCATGTTCTCACAAGGCACTGATTGCTTCTGCCATAATCCACCATCTGTTTCCAAAGTTTTAACCTAATAAAATAATATTTTTTTTCTAAATTCAAAGATATTGACTCTGCCCACATATTATGTGCTTTACACTCAACAGAGACTGATTTGTTATTGCAAAACTTTTTTGGAGGGGCAGAGAGGAGAAAGAACATCTTGAGTCAAGGATAAAAGGCAGAATAATTTACCATGAATGGCAATCTTTGCCAAAAGTACAAGCCACTGATTGCTAAGATATGAGAGATTTTAATGAGAAGCATTAGGTGACCTTAATATAAATGTCGCTATCACTTACTTACTTAAAAGAGATCTGAATAGTGAATTGTCAGAATTCATTTGAGTCTGAAAACTAATTTCAAGTAGAACTTGCATCACTTGGGATCACTTAGGATCACTTTCAATGAACAATTAATTTTAAGTAGTCAAAATACATGAGTATAGTACCTCATTCTCCTCTCATTTACTTTGGGTTTCATCCTCATTATTTTACTAGCTTCATACAAAAAAAACCCTCTTAGTTTAACACAGGAGGAACAGAAAAGAAAAAAATATTATGTTAATTCACATTATTGGCATCTTTTCAAAAAGTTCTCCTGAAAAGGCGAATGGGATTTTTTTTTTTTAGTACTATTAATTATTAAGATTTTTCAGACAGTGGAAGAGCAGAAGTTTGAATAAATGATTTAGCATGACTCTTTCTCATTCTAATGGATCATCTACTTTTTATGTTCCCCAACTGTTTCATGTACAAGGGTTCTCTGATTCTTTATCACTGTTCAACGCTGTGGCCTCCCCAATGCTGCTGCTGTGAGCAAAGTTTCTCCTCCTTACTACTCCCCTATCTTTTCTTAGACAAAAACTTTCAGTGCAGGTGCTGAGTGGGTGAGAAGATATGTTTTATCTTATCAGTCCCATTTTATATTGCCTAACCTAAAATGTAAGCCAGAAGAGGAAAAAAATATATTATCTCTACCTGAAACCTGTAGGCCTGATGTTTTTCAGATATGCAACTAAAAAATAAAATAAAGAAATCCAAGAAATCACATAATGTCATAGTTACTAATCTGATAGCTCTTTAATTCCATCTGAAATGTTATTTATAAGAGAGGTGTTTTTCATAATTCCATGAGGAAGGAATCCATAGAAAATATTGTCACAGCCCTCCACAGACTTGCAGGTTCAATGGAAGAAGGTTCTTACACCCCTGTTCATGGCAGGGTGGTTGGCACTTCCAACCCAAACTATTCTATGAGCCTATGATCCTACAGTTATGTTCTAGACCACTTCAAGGTTTATTCTTAAATTCTTATTCTGGGTGTCTGTCCAGTTGATTTGCCAGCTAGCAAGCATTTCCATGCTGTGGTTCAGGGAAGCCTGTTTGAGGTTATATATATATATATATGTATATATATATGAGGTAATATAGTGCATCCTCGAAAGCTTCACTCTTCAGGAACAAAAGAGTGTTTATTTGGAACAGTGAAAGAAACTGATTACAGATATCCTGAGGCAAAGGTATCTTCTGCACTCTATGGCTCACCAGTTCATGCCTAGTCATAAGGAGTCCCTTCCCCGAGATAAGATGTTGTAAACTATTCAGCAGGAATCTAATGGAATTGAATGACTATTCAGCTAGTGCCTTCTGGCTCTGCATTTGCACTGACTGCTCCACTTCATTCAGTCACAACTGGTCATGAGGTGAAACCTCGCCCAGCACTGACTTTTAAACCCATTTGTATCTTGCTGTTATTTTTAACTTTAAATCTGAAACAAGATCTTCAAAATTAGAGTAATATTATATATAGTATTAATATTATCCATAGTAAAAGCTTCCAATTCAAGCACGAGATTATTTTGTCTTGTCCTGTTCCAGAAAATGTTTCACTTCATCTAATTGGTATGGGTGAAAGCTGAAGAAATTTCAACAGAGCTACAAAGTAAATATTCATATAAACATTGAAAACATTACTTCCACTTCCATATCTGTCTCTGTTCTTTCACTTCTAATTTTGGGACTCACGCCAAGACTAGCCAAGCAGCTATCTCCAGCATCAAGAAACAGACAGTTTAGTACGTAAATCAATATTTTTAAAGTGAAGGGAAGAGAGAAAGTAAGTTGCCTTTGGATAATCAGAAAACACAATATCATGAGCAGCTGGCCAAAATAGAAGTGTCTTATTACTAACTATTATGTCTTAGTGTGTAAAATAGTCCCTACACAAAACCATATTCAGTGACAGAGGCAAAATTCCAGTTCTAAATGCTTCTATATATCAACACAATCCCATGAATTGCTGGAATGTAAATGGGGAAGCTGACATGAGTTACTGTCTAACAGGGATATTGAATCCTTAAATGAACTGTATACTCACATTTTTAATGGCAGAAAGCTGAAGCCAGGCATAATAAAAATAATTGAAATGAGGTTTTGAATACATTAATCTAGATGAGAAGTGCTTTAAAGAACAAGTGAAGCAGGAAAACAGCCAGAATGTGTATGGCATTTACTTGTAGATATCATTTGCTTCTGATATTATCAGTTACCATTAGTAATATGTGAAAAAGTAGAAAAAAAAAATAATAACTTGTAAAAAAAATATTAATTAAAGAAAAAACATGGAAGTACTGCCTTATATCAGTGACCAGTGATAACTGCATTCTGACACAGGCTGTCATTGCTTAGAGAAAGAGTTGAGGGGAAGAAATTTAAGGACCAAATGCCAGAGGGCACTGGTAACCACCAGGATTCTATAATATAACTACAAAGTAGATACCTAGAAGAAGTTGCAAAACAAATGAAAAAGATCAGCCTTGTCTTCAGATCACAGAAAAATTTAGCGAGGACTTTCTTAGTTGAGGAGCAGTAGCATTATCAGAGATCGTTTCCAGACCACTGCTGTCTGCATTGGTAAAACCACTTATGACCACTCAGAAAACAGAGAAGTTATGACTATTCAAGAGCAGAAAGGTCATGTAATGAGCCAAGAATCAGCTGAACATTACCAAGGTGGTTGGATTTCAGGCTTACTCTTACTTACATTCAAGAAGCTGTCTTCTTACACATTCAGACTTCCTTTAGCTTCAGAACAGTTCCTTTTCTACAGCTTGAGTCGGTATTTTCAGATTTTATTTTCAGAGCAGATCAGCTCTTTTCAAGCTCAGTGAAGAAGCTGCTGAGAAGCCGTATTATAGCAAAAGGATCCACTAAACCATGCTTAGAAGAGGCCTCTCTTTATATTTGTATATACACATTTCTTTTTCTTAAATTTGTCCTGCCCAGAAGACACTGTCAAAGGCAAGATTTCCCTTCTACATTTCACCTTTCATTTTGGCTCTATGAATAGTTTAACCCTCAGCTGCTCTCGGTTTCTGATCTTAGAATAGCTGGTAGCTATATTATGAGAAAATCAGAATGTCAATATGTGTATTTCTTAGGAACATTCAAGCCAGACACATGACTAATTTAAGGCCAGCATGCACTTAAAATAGAAACCTCCTCAAGCTCTGCCAGATCTGAATAAGATGATTGTTCAATTCACTTATTTCTAGTCTGTCCTTAGCGGGTGAAATATTTTAAGAATGTCAAGGAAGAAACAATAACTGTAAAAATCCTCTAAACCCCCAGTGATCTACAGTGCTGTATTTCATTATTCTAGAACTTAAATTCAGAGCTTTAATGAATGTTCATTGAGCTTATAAAAGTTTTCAATGTTTACATACAAGTGTCTATCTACACATAATAATATGACCCTGAGAGAAATTAGCCTTAGAGTACAAATTATGATGCAATCTTGGAAATGGGAACAAAAGTCAGAACATCTGATGTCACCCTGATAATGTGGGAGAACAAGCTGGAAACTGAAGGGAAACTGTCAGAGGAAATGAAGGGGTTAAGAACAGAAAACACTAGACTGAAGCATTGATCAGATGGGAAACAAGTGGGGTAGCTGCTACTCCTAGAAGCAAATAAAATGCCTGGTTTTCTCTGTATACTACAGGAGCAACACAGGAAAAAAAAAAAAAATTTCTATGTTACTAGAACACATTTGAGCATTATTTTACAGGTAGTGGGGTTAAACCAGTATAGCAGCAAAGTGTAAGAGTCAAAGTTTAAAGGGAGGTAACAATCTCTCCTACTGAACTAACCGGAAAAAGAGTAAATAAAGTACTTGATACGCAAGAGGTCTTTTGTAAAATGTCTGCAAGTCCAAAAGCTATCTGCTTTTCCCTGCTATATCAGCTGTTAGGATAAAAGATGCTACCTTTCCTTACAGAGTTTATCTTTGTAGTACTCTTGTCTGAACATCCTTGAATATGTATGTCTGAGAATTTTCTTGTAAAACCATCAGTTCTTCACATGTCTAAAACAATATATCAAGGTATGTGTTATAAAGAATATATTCAAAGATTTGCTTTAAGTAGAAATAACTGAGAGACGGGCATTCAAAAAAATTTTTTTTGTTCAAGGTGTCTCAGTGTGATTTGACATCTATAAATTCACCCCTGATATACTTTAATGTTTTTAAAAAATCAATAAATTTCAGAATTTTTCAGAGTGGACACCAAAGTACAGTTCTGCAGCTTGATGTTTTAGCATTGATAGTGTACATTGTGATATCTCAAAACATGACAAGTTATGAAGCAATGCTGGCCAGGAAGGTTAAACATTGATAGTATAAAACTCAATAACCAAGTTTTCCTGTTCATATTTATGAGGCAGTGGAACAGGCTGCTCAGGGAGGGGATGGAGTCACCATCCCTGGAGGGGTTTAAAAAAACTAGTTGATGTAGCACTTGAAGCTGTGGTCTAGTGTTAGAGAGATGTTGGGATGAAGGTTGGACTTGATGATCCTAGAGGTCCTTTCCAACCATTATGATTCTATGATTCTATATGGATATTTTAAGACTTCTAGTTTTCAGGCTGTATTTCTCCCCAGCTGAGCCAGATGTTCATGTGTAGATTTAAACATTTAGTTAAAAGATACGCTGAAGTGTTCTGAATTGTTATTGCAAGTTTACTATTTTAAAAGGGAATTGAAACCCACAAGTTCCAATGGAAACCTTTTGGTATTTCTGCTCTGGCAATTACAGCCATAAGCAAAGACAGATACATTTGTTCCTGCCTTCAGCTGCTGCTTGGAAATCTGTTTCTGTTTTTACTCACGTATTTATAGATCTTTAGCTAAGTCTTTACTCTGTTTCCATAGTGATAACAGAAATATGTATTAACACCAAACCTCAAAGCATATTTACAGTTGGCAATGCTTCTTAAATTACTTTTTTCAAGAGCAGCTTCACAAAACATATTTGCTCAGTTCAGTTCCCCATTAGATTTGTGATAGATACTTTTGATATAGCTCTATTTATATAGAAAAGATAGTTTTCCTGCTACAAGATTCAGCGTGTATATGTTACTTCTCTTTTTTTATCTATACTATCAAAAGGTCTGAAGAGATGAAGCTTCTGAATTCAGAATGTTATCTTTGAAATAAACTCAATAGACTTTTAAATTTGCCTTACTTTCAATTAAACTCTTTTAAAATGAAGCACCATTAACAGACACTATAAAATAATGCAGATAGCTTATCTGTATTCACTATCATGAAGTTTTGAGCAAGGAACCTGTTTCTCTGGTTACCACCAGATTGTAAAAGAATCACTCACTCATAATTTGTTGTCATTTAAGCAGAAAAGCTGAACTGCAGATTATTGGGTATATTCAAAACATCACTTTCTGAAAAATACTGGCCCAGAATTTTCCTAAACATTCTGATTATGTTTCCCAATACATTTAACTTAATATTGTCTTAGTCTGCTCTGGGTTGCCTTAATGACATGAAAAAAAGAGGCAATTCCAAATTCATTTTCATTACATTGCACAAAAATAAAAATCTGGGGTTTTGGGGTCAGGGGAGGGCTTTTTTTTTTAAATATATTTTTGGCAGTGAAATGCACTGAGACACAGAGAGAAATGCTTTCTGTAAGTATCTGAAGGAATGACTAAATAAATTTCCTCTTAATTTCTGGTAATTGCTTCTATGAAGGCAGTTGAATTATTGGATGAAAATTTTTCACTGTTTATTTCAAACATACTGAGGGCTGGATTCTGTTCTGTAATAAAGAGAAGCATCATGCATACAAATAGAAGGTGACAAGTAATGATCAAAACAAGTGTAAAAAGGGACTTGGGCTTGAATTAACGAAAGTGCCTATGCGGCCCCTATTTTATGCTGTTTGCAGGCAGAAATGTGCTTTAATCTTTAATTTTCCTGCTGTGTCTGCTGTTCACTTAAAGAAAGGAGTGCTTACAATTTGACAGATTGCATTCTTTATTTGGGTATTTTGGAAATCCAACACAATATAAAGTCTCTTATTAACTGCAGGTGTCTGTTGTGTTCCATAATCCTCCCCTCCCTTCTTATCCTCCACAGTTATCACCCATATGCTCACATGTCAGCAGTTAGAAAAAGAAATGCCACTCTTCAAGTGGTATCTTCTCAGACCCGTATCTCCAGGTTCCAACTGCTGAACATGCTTGTTTTCATCATGCTTACCTTAAATTACATTTTGTATTAGTTTATCCTTTCATGGCTCTTAGCAATTCAAATGTTTAGGTTCTAAACTGTGTTCTCTGGAGCGCTGTGTCATAGTGGAGAGTTCTGTGCAAGGGGAGTGTCCTCTGCTGTGATGTCTTACACCTTGTGTAGCTCTGGTCCTTGGATGTGCCATGGCCTATGGATGCATCTTTCCAGTCATGTACCTTGCTGATCCTAGCCCAGTGCAAATAGGATGAAGCCAAACTCCAGACTCTTCAGAGTGCTTTTACAACTTAAACATAGAAGAATCTGAACAAACTTGTTGCTAGTAGTTTCTTGTGTCTGTACGAGGCAATGACTCCTACATTGCACTCCTAGGTCCTCTCCTAGGAGGTAGGAGAATGAGATAGTTGCTGTTCTCCAGAGACTGCAGGAACTACACCCAGCCCTGCTGAGTGATCATGTGCCATACCTGGTGCATTCCCTGGGAGTCATTCACATGCCTCCAGGATGCAAAAGCAAACACACTGCACCCTCATAGTCACCCCTGAGATGCACCAAATCAATAGTTAAATTCTTGTTGTCTTACAAATATTAGTGTTATCTCAGTGTGTTTCAACCATAATCATTCATGCTAGTTTTGTTCTCACTCAAATCTGTGTTTTCACACTGTGTTTTCAGTCTTAACGATTTTGATCCTTAAAACACCTGCTCTGTTATAATAGTAGAGGGACCTCTTTCTTGAAAGAAAAGGTGCACTTTTTCCTTTTTTTTTTTTCTTTTTTGACTTCTTACAAATAAAACTCTCCAGAGTTCTTTCTCTCTGTTCACTTAAAAATAATGGGCACAAGATCTACACAAATCCTGGAAATTTCTGGAATTTGTGGCTTGATGCAGACAGGGTATTGCAATAGCATACTAGAAAATGCTGCATACAAAATCAAGGGTGTGCTGTATCTGGATGAGACGGAGTTAACATTCTTCACAGTTGCCTGTACAGTGCTGTGTTTTGAATTTGTGGCTAAAACAATGTTGGTAACACACCAGTGTTTTAGCTTTTGCTAAGTGGTCCTTGTACAGTGTCAAAGCTTTCTCTGTTTTCCATTCTGCCATTCCAGTGAGTAGGCTGGGGTTGTCATGAGAAATTGAGGGACACAGCCAGGTCAGATGACCCAAACTGGCCAAAGGGATATTCCATACTCCATAGTGTCATGTACATCCATAAAAAATAGTGGTTTAGTCTGTAAAGAGTAGCTATTTGTTTACTTAGACTTTTGAAAACATTTGACATTGTTTCCCATAGAATTCTTATGAAAAAAATGGCTGTTCATGGACTGAATTAGCATCTAATCTGCTGGATCAAGTGCTGACTGGATGGACAGGCCCAAAGAATGGTGGTCAATGGAGTTAAATCCAGATGGTGGCTGGTCACAAGCGGTGTTCCTCAGGGGTCAGTGTTGGGACCTTTTCTGTTTAATATTTTTATTGATGGTCTTGGTAAGGACATAGACTGTATCATCAGTAATTTGGCAGATGACACCAAGTTAGGTGGGAGTGTTGATCCTGCATGAGGATAGGGAGGCTCTACAGAGAGACTTGAATATTCTTTCAGGACAGGTGGATCCCATCAGGCTCCAGCACACTTTGTATCTCAATGACTCTTCTGTGATTATAAAAATCAAAGTTCTGGTGGAAGCCTCAGTCTCAGAGGCAGGCATTGATGGCCTGGACTCACCTGTTTTCACCCAGTGTCTCTCCTCATTACTGGGAGGACTGAGGAAAATGCTACCTACCTGTGCTCCTGAATTTTTAGAATTCTTTCTAGAGTTTTGAAATCTCTTTAGATTGACATTGGGCTTCTTGATGTAATGGTTTGGGTACCTACAGGGAAAGAAGAAATGGGTAATAATCCAAAGGCTCTACTAATCTTCTCAGTTTTCTGGTAATGTTTTTCAGTTATGTTTTATAACAGGTTTGTTTTGCATTAACATCCAAAATTATTTTCTTTTAGGTATGTAGACTAAATTCGGGGCAAGCTTCAGCAGGTAAATAATGACTCAATTTCATTTATTTCAAAGAGCAGTGGTAGTTGATAACCAAATAGTTGACCTTTATTTAAACAACTTTTCAGGACCATATATGTATTTTTTTTCACTTACAGTCCCATTACAGTGTGTGTGCACGTGTGTGCATGTATGTAATAAAGTAGGGACTTACCCTTCAACAATAAAGGAATTCCTACAAAATAACTTTATGTATAATTTATTTAAAGAACAGAAGAATCTGTTTACTTAAATCTAAAAAGTAGCAAGTTAATTTCCAGATACAGTTCAGACAAAAGATGTTGCAGAGCTGTAAACAGTTGTTCCTATGTGCCTACCTCACCTATGGATAAAATTTTCTATTACCATCTTTTGAAACTATTCAGGGAATCAGTAATAGTCATTATCTATTATTAAAATAGCATTCACCAATCTGTAACCAGAGGCATAATCTACGTTATTTTTTTGAAGAACATATTGAAAATATATGTCCAATTGATGACAGAAGTCCCAGCAGCAATTTCTTCTCATGATATTTGAATAAAGTATCCTAGGATGATGGAGAGTTTTATAATTAATGGCAGTTATGCTGGACACACTCTGATAAGAAATGATGGGCTTGCCATTTAAAACCATCAAATTTTATGAGCTGGAAATGAAATGCAGTCATAACAGGCCAACAGACCAAGAAGTGATATAAGCTGTAATTTTGTGATAGCATATCTTCTGCTGGCAAAGCAAAAAGCATTCCCAGAGGAGCTGAATAAAACTGTGGGATTGGCTAGGAAATGGGAAAAACATTGCAGCAATTGTCAGTGGATTTAGGGATATGCATTCCTTATTTCAAATGAAAAATATAAAAAAAAAAGTTTTGGCTTTCATCTTTCTGTTGTAGCTGGAGGATATATTCACCAAATTTCCCTAACAGAAAGTTTCATATAATTTCTACAGAAAAATGCTGTAAAAGACATCAGCAAAGGCTGCTGCAGCAATCTATTGTCAGTGAACAGAAGAAAGGTAATGACGAAGGCATTTAGAAATTTTCAGCATTATGTTTTCAGATTTTTTTAATATTTACTATAAAGAAATAAGTTTTCTGTCTCCACATTTTCCACTGTAACTGATTTTAAAAAAATTGTTATCCTCAGAAAGAGAAAGGATAATACAATATGATTTCTCACATCCAGTGTGTTTCATGAGAATAAAAGAGAAAAATAAAAAATCAGGATTGTTTGACATGATGACACGTTACAAGAAAGAATAGTGGGTGATGCAACACAGCATCACAAGCACAAATTTGTTCCCTGATGCTTGCAAGCTAAATGTTATGAAATGGAGCATATTTCTTTCAACTGGAGTAGAACATTTAAAAATGTCTTTCTCCAAGATCAATACATTTTGAATCTGTCAACAGAGTTGTTATGAAGATGAATGTTTTCACCTTATAAAAAAATTCACAAAGATAGAAATAACAGCACAAAAAGGTATCTCAAAAAAGGTCCAGATCTTCTCACTAAGTGCCCTTTTCAGCACTAGTGCTCTGCTGCTTTTTGAGTGTTGTTTGCAATTTGAAATTCAGAGGCTTCTAGAAAGGTGTTAAAACCGTCCTGGTTGCTTTAAATTCAGTTATTTATTCCAAGGTCCTTGCAGAAAAGTAGCATGAAGTCTGAACACACAGGTTTTCCCATACCCCCTCATTTTTCCTCCTCTTTTCAATAAACTGTTCTGAGTAAAACACTGGAGAACTAAAAAGTTGAAGTTGGCATGCCTAAAGTGGATTTAAAAGTAAGTTTTATACATGTATTTATATTTTCAGCTGGGAATCCTTGCCTTGCTCCTACCAACTTGTTATCATAAATTTCTTCATATATGTGTTTTGAAGTCCTAAATTTTCTTAGTTTTTGAGCATGTTTATTAGGCACAGTACAAATTTTGGGCACATTATGTACCTTTCTACTTTGTAAAGCACACTAATACAAAATATTTGTAAAACATACTACTACAAAGACAAATTTTTAAAGAGCTATTATCAGAAAGAAAATTGATCTGACCCAGTAGAGTAGTTCTTATGTTTTTTATGATAACCAAATTGTGTACATGCTGGTTGCAAATTTTGTTTGTCTGGTTATATTATTTTTTTCTTTTTAAT
>JAOEGS010003813.1:51361-64206 GCA_025447755.1 Corythornis vintsioides
TTTTTCTTTTTAATTTTTTTTAATATAAAATAAAAAGTTGAGAAAAATAGAAAACAACAACAACAAAAACAATCCCAGTGCATTGTCTTCCCTCAAAAATAAGATTAGCTGTACTACCTATAGACTCCACGATCATTTACAAAACATTCAACAGTGGAGGTCAAGAACAGGTCAGGCAGTAACCTCCTGTAAGCTGATGTTTTTGAGTACACTCTTAAATACTTGGATTTTTTTTTGGTCGTTGTTAAATAACACTTCTTTTCTAAGCAAAAAAAAAAAAAAAGTCTGATTACAAAAAGGAAGAAATTACCTCACTTGTTTAGCAGGAGTATCTTCTGTAAGATCAAGCAATAGCAGGGATTACTGAATAATAGTATACAGAAAAACCTACGGTAATGATCTTCCCTGCCTGCTTGAAAAAATGCCAAACACAATTTTCTTATATTCAACATAATACAACGAAACAACTTGACAACCCTGACATAAATAAATGAATGTGGTGTGTTGACCTTGACAAATATCTGAACACCCACCCAGCTGGTCAATATATTAAGAAGCATAGTAAAAAGTCTTCAAAAACCTGACAGTACAATGTAACTGCACTGAATGGAAGGAGGAATTGCCAGGCACTGTGCCCTTGATGTGAGAAAATTCCTGCTTTGCCTGGACTCATTCAGATCCATTTTTCTTCTTATCTAATATTATCTTTGCCTATCTTGTGACATTTGGATGACCTGCCTGCCAGCCCAAATGGTAGAGTCACCTCCTACTAAGTATAATTTTATTTTTATAAGACAAGCATATTTCTACTTTACTACAAATAAACAGTTTCTAGTTCTAAGAATCTTATTCACCTGTTTTACGTATCGGTCTTTTTTCATCATGGTGAGATTTTGTTTCAGTCAGATCATTCTGATTATTACTGGCCTTTCTAAGTTGAACTTCTATTTGTGTAATTTTCCTCATAATCATGAATCTCTTTGTTAATATCTGCAGCATGACCGGATTGCATGGTGAGACATGTGATAGGATTTATGGGCATAGAAGTTCTCAGTATGGAAGACAAACACAGAAAGTTCTCTTAAGAACAGAGGCAACAATCACCACAGGTTATCCTTTATTAGCGACACAGGTCCCTTTTATGCCTTCCTGACTATAAAATACGTGACTTGCCTACATAAACATATTCTGAGTCAAAATGTCATGTTAAATCAGTGCATTAAGATTTGTTTCAGTAGTCTACAGGGTTATTCCTAGACTGTGTCATTCAACCCACATAACTTAGACTTAGATGCTTAGGGTATAGATATTTCATCATCTAAAGCTTCCCTTGCATCCCTATTTATTAGATCAGATATGGTTGTGTACCTCAAGGAAATTATTTATCCTTCTTCTACAGTCAGCGGAAACAAACACTTAAAAGATTCGTTCATTCCATCATTACTTCCTAGGGAAAGAAGGTGAGATGAATATTATTCTTCATTTTAGATTTTTCACATCTGACTTAATTACAGTAAATTCCCTAGCCTCAGTGTAACATTTAAGGGCAATTGAGTTTTACCCTGGGTTTATATCCAGACAGGGAATGTGGTTTTTGTTTGAATTTTAATTGAATCATAAAAACAGGTCCAGTGAGGGTCACCTAGAGCCTCTTATAACTAACCATACAACTCACATTTCACCCTATATATATCAACATAGAGGAAATTTCCTTTCATCTATTGCAAGAAACTTTGGAACAGGGGATGGAATTCCCTTGAAGCAATATTTTACACAAAAGTGGAACACAGCTGAGTAGCTGATATTTTTGCACTTTCGTAACTCCTGCTGCAACATATTTCTGTTCTATTATATATTCTGAAAGGCTGCTATAGTGGAAGGATGGATAATTCAGAAGCATGCTGAAGATATACTTCTGAGCATACTAGTGTGCTTAAAATTTGACATGAGCATACAATATGAAAAATACAAATTCAGGAAAAAAAAAAAAAGTTGATTGCCCCGGGACTTGTTTCCCCCTGAAGTATGAAATAAAAGGTGCTTGCAAACCCTGCAGCAATGCTGAGATCTCAGCATTTGATTCAAGATCATTACTATGAACTAAGGTTGACTAAACCAGAAAAGGATAATTTTAATGTAGCCCAGTATACATAGTATTCCTTTTGCTAGTAAGAGCCTAAAAGCATTTTACTGACCCTGTGATGCCTCAGGACTGGGTCTTGTCAGTCTTACTTAGCCTGGACTTATCTTAGGCTTGCCCAGAGCTTTATTGTTTTCTGTGTCACATCAGTTGTCTAATGACAGGGTGGCTGTCACCCAGTTATTTTTAGGCCTAGTTAGCTTTGTGTGGTTGTAACTTGCAATGCCTATTATTACAATAATTCTGATATATTTCTGAAAGTAATATATGGTGATAACATGTAGTTACTCTATTTAGAATGAACTGTTGATGACCCTGGAATAAGGATGTGGCATAGAGAAGTAGAAGCATGCAATGCTAGAAAAGGCCTTCAAAGTATGAACATAGACACAAGAACTATAATCGAATCACCAGTGGTCAGTTACTAATCCTTTAAATAATGCATCCTTGGAAGCTAGGTAAAACCAGTTTTAGGGGTGACAAAGAAAACAAAGAACAAATGCATTGAGATAAATGTAATGGACACCTTATATAGTAAATTTGTGTAACATAGAACTGGAGACCAGTGAAGACAAAAGCAAGGTATAAACTATGCATATATTAGATGCTAGAGCACAATGTTTGACTCAGTGACCTTCAGAAGTCTCTTCCAACCCCTAACACTCTGTGATTAAAACCAGACATGAATGGATGCCAGGATGAAGAGGAAGTAGCTATCAACATCACACTCCTCTCAGCAGAGAAAGGAATCCCTCACTTCTAAAATCATACTTCTTGGGACACTGATGACTTTCTTGTAATCCCCTCATCAAGACCAAAGACATAAACGTTCAGACTCTCAGAAAGGGTGAGAATATCACAGAAAAATAGATAGATACTTTACTGTGTTACTAGCATTTTCTTTATTCAATAATTAGACTATGAATTTTAGTGTCATTGACACTGAACATATAATAACAGTTTCTTGTATATTTATTATATTCTAAAATATTTCAATTAGATTAATAATTGTCAGTGTCACATGCAAAATGTGTTTCTGTAGCCCACATAAGCTGTATGTGATGACATTTCAGCATTGTAACATTATTCCTTTCAAAAGTGGTGACAGATGATGGGGCTTTGTCCTTGATGAATCTTCCTGTTGAAATTGAAATGGCTTCACAGATTCAGTGTTTGATAGGGCAAGCCACGGTATTAAGCTGTTCACTGGATGGACAAGCTTTACGTGGTCAGAACTGCAGAACCATACTCAGGCAATTCTGTTTCCTGCTACCTGAGTCTCATTTTGTCATTTTTTCTTGCTTTTCTGCTGACCTTTAGTCATACTCTGGCTTTTATCAAGGTCTCCTGGGTGAAGTCTAGTCAGGCCTGGATTTCTGTGACCAAGCATATCAGCATGAATGATCATTTAATATTTATTTCCTTGGCTAGGTTTTTTTTTCACCACCAATAGATTCCATGAGGAAAGTATTTTGGACTTTAGAGAAGACTTAAGGCCTTAGTAAATAGCCATTTCAATATGTTATTCCAATGCTTCTTATCATTTAAAATAATTCTGTAGTAGTAAAGATGTAACATTTTCACCATTGGCTGCAATGCCATTGTCATTACCAGACTACAATGTCCTACTGCAGGAAAAGATAAGAGACAACGCAGGCCTTCTGCTGAATGAGGAAGGTTCCCCGGTGACACAAAGAAGGCAGGGTTACCAAATGCCTTCTTTGTCTCTGTCTATACTGCTGGAGACTGTCCTCCGGAGCCACTGACACCTGAGGCACCAGAGGATAGCATGACAAAGGAGGCCTCCCTGGTTGATGAGGACTGGGTTAAAGAACAGTTGAGTTATCTGGACATCCATAAATCCATGGGTCCAGATGTCATGCACCCACGGGTGCTGAGGGAGCTGGCACAGGTCATTGACAGACCACTCTTCATCTTCAGTAAGTCATGGCAGACAGGAGAGGTGCCTGGGGACTGGAGGAGGGCAAACATCACTCCAATCGTCAAAAGGGGTAAGAAAGAGGACCCAGGCAACTATAGACCAGTCAGCGTCACCTCCATCCCCAGAAAGGTCATGGAGCAACTTCTCCTCAGCGCTATCCTCAGGCATATCAAGGACAAGGGGGTCATTAGGAGCAGTCAACATGGTTTTACCAAGGGGAGGTCATGTTTGACAACCCCAGGTACCAGTATGGGTTGGGGACTGACCTATTGGAGGGCAGAGAAGGGGAAAAGGATCTGGGGGTCCTATTTGATGGGAGGCTGACCATGAGCCAACAGTGTGCTCCTGTGGCCAAGAGAGCTAATGCCATTCTGGGGTGTATTAAAAAGTGTGTGGCTAGTAGGTCAAGAAAGTTTCTCCTGCCCCTCTGCTCTGCCCTGGTAAGGCCTCATCTGGAATATTGTGTCCAGTTTTGGGCCTCCCAGTTCAAGAAGGATATAGAATTGCTGGAGAGTCCAGTGCAAAGCCACAGAGGTGCTGAAAGGAGTGGAGCATCTCTCTTAATGAGGAAAGACTGAGGAAGCTGGGGTTCTTTAGCTTGGAGAAGAGGAGACTGAGGGGGGACCTCATCAATGTCTATAAATATATAAAGGGCAAGTGCCAGGAGGATGGAGCCAGGCTCTTCTTGGTGATGACAGATGACTGGACAAGGGTCAGTGGGTGCAAGCTGAGGCATAGGAAGTTTCATGTAAACATAAGGAGGAATTTTTTCCCAGTGAAGGTGACAGAGCCTGGAAGGGGCTGCCCAGGGAGGTTGTGGAGTCTCCTGCTCTGGAGACATTCCAGACCCACCTCCATCTGTTCCTAGGTGACTTGGTCTAGGTGCCCCTGCTCTGGCAGGGGGGTTGGACTAGATGATCTTCTAGCTCCCTTCCAACCCCTGATATTCTGTGATTCTGTGATTCTATGATGCTCTGGAGTAATATTTTAGATGCAAGTAATTTGTTAGACATTATTTTGAAAGACTATCACTTTTGGTCTGTCTTTTTCATACCACATGTTTATCCCTGGTTATTTACTTCTTGAAAGATACTTTCTACTAAGTAACTAGTAGTGTTATGTTACTCTCCTTTTTCCATGTATTAGTGATAGTGTGCTGTAATAATCTAATTTGGTGGTATATATTCTGCTTGCAAACACTATCATACTATTGTTGTTCTCTAGCTCTGATAACTAGTCAACATTTTTGGGGAAAGATTTTGAATTACAATTTCAATTTAAGGAATTAGAATAATTATTTGCAATGGATAATGACTAAGAAAGGAAAAGTATACCAAATCTTAATCTTTTTTCTAAGAACAAAATCTAACAACACTGAAGCACTGGCCCTGCCATGGTGTTTATCCACAGAGAGTGTTGCTTGAAATTACATTTTGGAGTGACACCCTGGAGTTATGGTCAGCTGAAACAGGCATTGATACCAAAAAATACATCAATAAAGCTGTTGCATGTGGAACAGCCTAAAAGCTAAAGTCTTAAGCTCCTGAATGAAAATAATAACCCTTCCTTACCTTGAAAAGAAATACATTAAGATGATTAAAATTTTGTGAGATTGTGTAATAGTCATTTCTTCTTCTCTCGGGGCAGCCTACCAATGAGATACGTCTCCCTTCTGAAGTGCCACAAGGACAGTTATCTTCACATAGATAGCCAAGGAAGATTTTGGAGGTTAAGAAGCCTATGAGGCAAACATAAACTGACATCTAGGACAGAGTTATCTTTTTTCTTTTTTAGGGAAAGGAGTGCAGTAACTGTAGTCAGGACCAGGAATCTCAAAATGCCACTTTAGAATCAGACTTTCACCCAAATGGATGAATCAGCTGGTAGAAACAGCATAATAAATTCCTGCTTTCAGGCAAGACCTCTCCGGAGACCAAAGGTCTACTCTTTTCCTTTAGTCTGACCTCAGCTTATCTGTGATTTCCCTTTATTACTTTTCCCTCAAAGTCTAACATGCTTCACAAGTACATTTCATGGTCTGAGCACATGACAACTCATTAACCCTGGGTCTATCACTCTTCCCCATCCACTTTTGCCTTTGCCAATCCCCATGATATCCACAGGTGAATATTTGGTGAACTTTTCCAGCATTGCACTGTGCTTGGAGAATAGTCTTTCAAAAAGTCAGCCTTTAGCTGGATCCAGTGCATGTGATATTTAAGGCACAATACATCTCCTTGAAAAATAATCACAGTTACCTTGCAGTCAATAAAGGACAGCAGTAAACATTTCTGAAGTGTGATCTGTTATCCTAACACTGATGTTTATAGTAGATCAGATAAATCAGACTTCAGCAGCACTTACTGGCTGCTCCAGCTGCAAATACCCACTGTATTTATACCCAAATGTTATCTTTTTGTCTGCAAAGTCTTCTCAGCAAAGATTTCTCCAAGGTGATCAATTCAGATTCAGTGTTTAAAATTTAGATGCCTTGATTTAGGGAAATGAACCTCACTGAAATAGCTTTCATAAGATGGTAGACTATTAGTCGAGCTCAAATAAGATGTGATTCCTCCTTAGTGATACGTAACAAAGTAATCCAAGGAGTAAAAGAGCTAAACTGGGTGCTGACTGAACACTGTGTTTCAAGTCAGTAGCTTGTATTGTGGAGGTAAATTCAAAACTGGAAGAGGTTTGAGTTCACTATCTCAAATATCTCTTTCCTGTTGAATCACAAAAACTAAAGCTTGGGATCATGGGAATTACTGCCAAATCTTTTACAAAATGTAGCATTAGTTCACATATTTGCAGCCATGCATGGATAATAAAGTTATTGTAGATGTTTTCAGATACTGGTTAGTGTTTCCATATTTCGTCTTCACAGGATCACAGGATGTCAGGGGTTGGAAGGGACCATGGAGATCTTCGAGTCCAACCCCCCTGCAGAGCAGGACCATACAATATAATCTATAATATTCTATAAATTCCTATAGTATACCCTCATTTATTGTTCTATTATTTTCTGATATTGCTTTCAACTATTTAATTCAAACAAATGATAAATAACTTCCTTCTAAAATTCCATGGTAGTGAACATGAGTAATAAATATGTAACTTATTTTTATTATTAATTAATATTCACTATATTATTGATTGCAATAGTAGTGACTGTGGTAACTGAGTGAAGAACACTACAAAGGTAGCCCATAGAGTACTAGGGCAATTCTTAATGCCATAAGTTTTTTAAATTGTCATTTTTTTCTCAGTGTTACAAACACATGATGACTTTTTTTTTTTTATTATTTTAATCTATCACTCTGAAGTTTCAGGGAATTTCACAATATTCTAGTATATTTAGGGTTTCATATAGAAGGTCATGATCTTCCAGATCTACCTAGAGCAAATGAGTTATGAAAAATTAAAAAGTCATAGTAACTAAAATAAAGATAACTCTTGGCATAGTGAATATCTTGCCAGTAATATAGTTAGAGATATGCTGTCATTTGATGCACTCTTTTACCTTAATAGGAGCTTTATCCATTTGCCCAAGAGAGGCAACATAAGGAATTGCACACCTCCTTACCTCATTGTGCAGGACAGCTCAAGACCCACACAAATCCAAGAATGATTATCCTGACCTACTTTTACACACTGGACTCAGGTGTTCATCTTGATTCCAATCAAACTGAAGCCTTATGTCATACCTGCTCTTAACTGGGTTTACACAAGGAAAGCTTTTTCTATAAGGGCTGTGCCTTTATTTTCTACCTTTTTTTTTTTTTCCCCACAACTTCACATATGAACCTCAAATGAACTCTCCATAATTCCTGAAACATAATTCTCTGCTGAGACAAAAATTCACATTTACTACCCTGAAACTTAACTGCAGAGTCTGCTAAGAATGTTAGTTCTTACTTGTATACTCAGTCCCATTTGTTTTAATAATCTACAGGTGTGGAAAACAGTCAGGTCCAGCCCAGAATTGTCCCAGTTTTACAGTGTGAGTTCTCCAAGCAGGGACAGAGCCCAAAGCTTTGCATTTGCATGCATATGAGGGAAGGTAATGAGCAGTTTCATGTTGTTTTAGTAAATGGTAATAAAGCTCAGTTCCTCCAAAAAGTGGGAGCCACTCCTTTTTCACCAGCAGGTGCACCTCTTGAAAGCAGACCTGCTGTCCAGGATAGTGATACACAGCAAGACCGAGCCATAGCACATATAAGGTCAATAAACCCCTGACAGGTGCCACCACTCTGCTCTTGACTGTTGATATCCCAGAAGGAGCCCCCCAAATGACGCTTGTCTTCCTCATCCACTCCCTCTCGTGCTTTCTCCCCAGCACCAACAGCACAAGCCCTATTCTTAGACGTAATGAATGAACCTGAGGGATGCTCTGCCAAGCCATGCAAAATTAATTAAGTGGAGGACTCGGGTGGCTGCAGGGTGACTGTTACAATGACATTTTTAAGCAGACTGTAGCACAGCAGCCCTGCCGTGCCGTCCCAAAGATCAGCACTATGGGACATGCTCATCAAATCACTGGGAATAATCGTATTTCCCTTTATAACTGTCATGGCTTCTTTCCTATATGCTCATCCCCCTTTTTTTCCTCATGCATTATATTTATTATTATTTTGTCTTCACGAAATGAAAGTTTTCTGAAGTACTGTTGTTTTTTTTCCTTTGTGCAACAGCTCCCTCTAATGTTCTTTTCCCCCTTCTACCTCCTGGTGAAGGAAAAAAAAGCCCAAAACAACCAAACTTCAAATTATAATTAATCTTTGAGTCTCTTTGGCCATTCTCCTGCTTCTGTGTTGTGAATACATGAATACCAGGCTGAACCTGACAAGAATTATATCTGGAGACTTTATATTCGTCCAACGAATAGGCTTAATCAACAGTATCAAACAATTACAATGTGATTAAACCCACCATAAATATTACTGAAACTGTCACTCCCTTGAAATGTCTCCTTTGGGGATTCTCAATGTTTCAAGGATTTATACGTGATTTGTTGATAGAGGCAGCCTTGTTTGCTTGTTATGTTTTATTTTTGGTTTGGTTTTTTTTTTTTGTCTTATTCCAATAACAGCCATCTCTGGGTATGTAAATATTTAAACTGACTAAATGTTGCTTGACCATGTTCGTGGATAAGCAGATGTGCTGTTCTGACCTCTCTTTGATAAAGCCTGTGAAAAGGAGTTGTTACATCAAAAATAAATACATAAATAAACAAGCCAAGACCCAGACATAGACATACCAATTATTGGGGTCACAGACTAGTGTTGATCAAACTGCAGAGTAACAGAAACAAGACAGAATAAGGGAAAAATAATTTAGGAGTTGTAAAGAGAGTAAGACAGACAAAACCGTGTCTATGTGAAGCAAAGGAATAGAGAATGAATGGCCAATAGGATCAATAGGTGTTATAAACAAGGGGGTCACTGCCAGTACCTGGGTCAGTTTCCTGCACAGTAGATCTAGATGCTGTAGATCTGAGGGAGCTGGATTTCTTCTCTCAGGATGCAGAGCTCCCAAACACTGTCATTGTGGTTCTTTTCAAACACCGCTGTTTAAATACTGTGTTTGTGCAGCTCAGTGTAATGACATCCAGTCTCCTACTTCAGGTTGAGAAGGCTTTTCATCCCCAGAAGTGTCACAAGATGAAGTTAATATTTGGCCATTCAGCATGAAGGCTGTTTGAAGGACCACTCAATATGAGCAAATAGCTATCACAGAATAATGGCCAAAGAACAAAACAAACACAGCACCTAGAAATTAATTTGCATTCTCATTTAAAAATCATCGTGCAGATCTCTATTTTGTTGGACCTAAAGGACCAAGGTTTACATTAAATTGTTTCAATTAAGTTTTAATGGTTTTTCTATTTACTTTTCAAGTATCAGGAAAAAACAGTTTTAGGAAGAATTTATCAAATTTAAAATAAACTTTAAAAAATGTAAAAATCATATTAAACTCACTGCAAATCAATGTTTCTGAATTATTGACAAAGTTTCTTAATGGTTATTTTTTGGCTACTTTTAGGAACCTAAAAGTTTAGGTTTGACTAGTCAAAGTTTAGTCAAACTAGGCAAGTTTAGTTTGACTTAGTCTAGGTGATCCTGCTCTGGCAGGGGGGTTGGACTAGATGATCTTCTAGCTTCCTTCCAATGCCTAACATTCTGTGATTCTGTGATTCTGTGAATCTCAGCTTGAGATGTGGGGCACATTTTAACTACTAGGTAAAAAGAAGACTAATGACTAATGCATTTTAAAAAAATAACTTTTTTTACTTGTGGAAAATGAAAGATTGTTATGAAACCAAGAGCTCCACAAGATCCTCAACTTCCAGTCAAACAACTGCTTACTTTTACAAACTCCCACCATCATATATGCTGACATTTTTATTCATGTCAATGTTGTCAGATCTTGTGATGTCAGTTTGACATTTTAACATTTACCTGAACAAAAAACATCCATGTGAATGTTCAGAGACAGCTACATGAGAGTCTTTGAAATGACATTTCTGACCATCATGCATCTTTCAACAAAACAACCTCTCAAAAATGCTGTCTCCAAAAAACCAAGTGTTTTATTATATATATATATATGCAATCATGAAGAGAAATTGTGTGTTTCTAAGACATGAAATTAAAAAAGCTCCCAGTGGAGGACAGAACTAGGCTTTTGGATATTTAATAGCACCCTGTCTTCTGGAGTGTCCTGTTGGAACATAAAGTCTTTGGTAAGTGACTTACTGGTCCTTCTGTGCTTTGCAACAGTAGAAAAAGGGAAGGTGATTACGTTTGAAGGTGCATCCGCTCTAATGCAGAAGGAAATTCAATCCAGGCTTTTGTGAGAAGGAACCTGACTGCAACAAGGGAAACATCTGGGATTGTTCAGTCTCCCTCAGAGCTACAGCACAGCTCTGTTGATCTGTAGGCAACAAGGTACCGTGCAGTGCTAGCAAGGTAAGTAGGCAACTTTGTGTGCCTGGGATGAGCCTTAGCAATGAACTGTATAGCTTTTCCCACCTCTCGAAGCTCCAAGTAAGGAATATGCCCCAGAGTGAGAGTTTTTTATTGGCTGAAAGCTTAGAGTTCTCTTCAAAGCCATAGGAAAAAAAAAAACCAACAACCAAACAAAAAAAACCCCAACATATATTTGTAGCTATATTAGAGCAATTAATATAGAATTTTTTGGGAAAAAAAAAAAAAAGAAGATATAAAAGATAAGCATTGTTATGTATATTTTAGCAATAAACAGAAAAAAAATATCATCTGTATAAACAGTTCTACAGAGATCTTCCCAGATGATATTTCTGTGTCAGCCAGGTCTCAGCTCTCACTCAGCCACACACTTCTCAATGCCTGTTTACATCTTTGGGTTTCTCACCTGTTTAGATTCATAATGTAAAAATAAGTTCAGCTCACACAAATAATTGCACAGGAAACCAGTTTATTCATCATTGTCTCACACTGCATCTGCCAGATCTTAAGAGGCTGATCCCTGTGCCGTGTGACCAGGACAGGAGATCCAGGTGCAGGGGGAGCCCCCACGATGCCACCTTTGTGAGCTCTATGTGGTCAGCTGTATATACTTTTATATACATGTGTGTGTACATGAACTCTGTGTGTGTATGTGCCTGTTGGAATAAATGCTCATTTTTTATACTTGCTAGACCTGGGGATCCTCAAAGCTTTAGCTGAAGATCCAGTTTCCTTTTTAGGATGAGGGGGGGGGTCATAAGGTGGAACTCTTATTTTATGTAGTGAGAGTTTGAAGATCTTCCACCTCTTTTTTTTTTTTTTGAGAAGATTTTGTTTTCATGCCTTTTCACAGAGCAGCCTCAACCTCTTCATTATGCTTTGTAATACTAAGAGCAAGTTTAGAGATAAGACTATTTGATTTTTTTAATTATTATTTTGCCGGGGGTTTGAGGAACCAGAGGTGACTCTCTGCCTCCGCCCTGTGGCCAAGGTGCGGTACTGCAGACCCGGTCCCGGCGCCGCGTTCCCGCTTTTTGCCTTAAAGAAATCCATCGCTGTTGGTGGTGACAGTTGAGCAACGCGGCTGAGCGCCTCCGCCATGATCTTTCTTTTTGTCCAGATCCGCTTATTTTGCCCGTATTAGCGCATATGCGGTACAACGTGGAGGGGGGAGAAGGTCACGATCTGTGTTTCCAGCGGTCTCTGCCTCCACCTGATGGCCACAGGGCGGTACTGCAGCGCTAGCGCGACACAGCGCGACCGTCATTTTGGAGCCGGAAAACAAGGGAGGTTGCCAGGAGTCTATACGTCACGCATACGTAATGAGGGCTTCGTGCATACGTAATATGGCTCTCGCGCATGCGCAATAAGGCACCAGGGACGCGCGCTGTTGTTCTCATGCTCTCTGCCGCCACCCTGTGGCCATGGTGAGGTACTGCAGCGCCGCGCATGGGAGCTCCGGGGACCCCCTCTATTCCCATATAAGCGTCCGCAGAATTAAATAAACTCCCCGGGCACCGCCCCAAGTGCCTCCAGAACCCCCAGACTCAAACAGACCCCCCCCGGGCGACGCCCCCATACCCAAATAACACTCCCCAGACTCAAAAAATGCCACCGGCCACCCCCCCAGGCGCACATAACCGCCCTAGACCCCAAGAAGCCCTGCCACACTCAAATAACTCCCCCTGGAGACGCCCCCGAACGTTGTCAAGAGCCGCAGTGGCCCCAGACACCGCTTCTATATTTTTAATTTTTATATGTTAACAGATCAAGGAGT
>JAOEGS010003813.1:86937-123709 GCA_025447755.1 Corythornis vintsioides
TGGGTGACTTGGTCTAGGTGATCCTGCTCGGGCAGGGGGGTTGGACTAGATGATCTTCTAGGTCCCTTCCAATCCCTGTGATTCTGCGAAATACTATGAAGAGATTAAATAAAGGTCTTACCTTTTAGGCAGTCATCTTAGTTGTTTTTTGTTGGTTTCTTTTTTTTTTTTTTTTGTCACAACTATTGAGAATTTGAGGATTAAATGTAGTTAAATAAGGGTTACATAAAAGCACAGACAGAACTAAGATTAAATTGATAATGCTTTTAAATATACTGATAATTTTTTCTCTCTCAGCTCATTATATGAGGCAATGATGCTTTCTTTTTTACACAATTATTTTACTTTATGTGTTTTTTCTTTGGTCTAATTTCCAACTATCAAATCACATAGCAGCTGCAGAGGTGTGTTTTCTTCACTAAAATGTTAATGAGTCCTAGCCAGTTTCTTTACAATAGAGGATTTACATCTGTAATTCATATCTGTTATATTTCTAGACTGAAAACTGTAATCTGTTCTATGGATATTTGGACTACATTTTATCCTCAACTGATACCTAAAAGTGGTGCAAAACTTAACATCTTGCCTTGTCATATTTTATTATGAGCTTTTTATGCTATTATTTCTGACATGGCCTTTGGCTTTGCATCTGCCTCTCTGAAAAACAAGTGGATTTTTAGGGATTTGTTTTGTCTTCTACAATCCTGCTCTCCCAAAGATTGAGATTTACCCGAAACAGTTACGATCACAAAGATGTTTCAGTTAGATGCACAAATATTTTGTAGGGTTTTTCAGCTTCTACAGAGGTTTTATTTTATCAGCCATTGCATCTGCATAACTGACTAAGACAACTCCTGAGCTGAGGAGCTCCAAGGGCTACTGCAAGACCAGCTAGTTTTCAGTTAGCGGGGATGGATTCTGATATAGATCTCGAATGATTGTGGTTATTGGTGGTTTCTGTGGAATGAGGTTTGTATTTCACAGATGTTTAAGGAATGCCAAAGAATTTGGAGCAGAGTTAAGATGTTCCTTTGAGTAGATGGAACCTAAATAAGTTTATACAAAAGAAAGAAATACATGTTCAGAGAGAGAAGTGTGGTTAGGATATAAGCTTTAGCAATCTAAAGTCAGAGAATGGCCAAGTGCAAATCTTGGACTACACTGCAGTTTCTACTTCCCTGGTTAGTACAGACAAGGTTTGGTTTTTTACTCTCTCCAGTAAACATCTTTTTCAGTGCACAGACTGAACTGGTTTACTTCTTGTTCTCCTGTTCCTTCCTATCCTCTACCTTCCAAGTAGATGAGACAGAATCCGCTTACCTGCCAAAATCAGGTGCAGCCAACATGTGATAGCTGATGATGCTGATGTTCTTTCCACATCTTGTTTATTATTCATCACCCAAAATGTGGCCCACACCCTGTATTAATGCACATGACTCAAGGCCTTCCCTAGATACAAAATTATTATTTTCCTCCTGGGCTTTCCTGTAGACTGCTGTAGTCACCAAGTGATGCACAAACACCAATTAAGTTATTTTCAAAACATACCAGTGAGACAGCAAGGTGTTATTATACCCAGTTTAGATGTGGAGAGCTGAAGTGTGAGAAACTGTGGTTCTATGTGTAAGCATATCAGCATCTTTAACTACACAAGCTTGGACCATTTTTAGAACAGGATTGACCTATTAACAAAAGAAAGTAGGGTTACTGTTGAAAAATGGTGTGTGGTCATGTAATTAAAGACTAAGACATATCACAAGTGCCCAATAGGGTCAAAAGAATGTTACTTAATCAGCTGTAATTCTGACATTTCCTAATCTTTCAAGCTTATTTTCTGGTTCTTAATTATGTTAATAGAGCTAAAATTTGAAAAGTGTAGGATTAAATCCTCACAAAATCAGAAAAAAAAAAGAAAAGAAAAGAAAAGAAATTTCATTAGATTTCATTATGCTGGTTTTCATGTGAGTCCTCAGCAAGGTGTGCTGCTTCATGGTGTAGTCCTACAATACCTAAGCTGCCACAGGTGGCCTAGCCACAACTGCTGTGGAGGTCTAGACTCACTTGCTGTTAGCTAAAAGGTAATCTGAGAGGAAAAGAACTGTGGAATTTCCCTTGTATATTATCAGTAGAGGATCAAGGAGCACCCACAGTAGATAGGTGCTGTGAAACCACAACCTAAATTAGCAACAGTATTTTTTTTTTCTGTGGATGAACATGAGTAACTAAGTTTTGTGAAAACAGTACTATATTGCTTGCAGACTTCTAAAACAAAAACTCAAATCTTTCACATTATCAGAACTGCTAAGCAATCACTGTCTACAGAGTAGTGTACTCCAGAATCTGCCCTAAAAAAAAAGCTGAATTGCAAGATCTCACTGCATAAGAAATAAAGACATCACAAAAATACACTAGAAATGAAATATAAATGTAGATACCTGCAGCAGTGTCCTGTCAGGCTCATCATTCCACTAATCTGTTTGTTCTCACTCAAATGTCCATTTTCTTTGACTCTGCCCCCTCCCCTTGTATTTGCTCTCTATATTTTTGTTGTCTATGTCTGTGTGTTCAATTCTGTTAGCTGGGCAGTCACTCAGTTGCCTACCTTTCTTAGGCTCACTGCATTGCAGCTGCAATCTTACATCATGAACACCTTATTCAGTTTAAGTTTTGCTAGCAAGTTCCCATTTTTCCTTTTCTTATTGATATCTCTTCCTTTCTACTTCCATCCAGATTTCAAATTTTTTACGAGGCTTGCTAATTTTCTGGAGTAATGAGACACACTCTACAGCTCAATGCCTGCTTCTTTCCTAACCTGTCTATTCCTGGGAACTTCTTTCATATCCTTTCCTCAGATTGTTATCAGCTCCATTGTGACCTACCTCCTCACCCACACCTTTCCTCACCAACACCGTTCCTCACCCACACCTTTCCTCACCCACACCTTTCCTCATTCCACTTCAACACACTCAACCACGTACTAAAGAGTACCTGGTTCCCATCCCATCTTCATTCCCATTACACTGTTTATTCCTACACAGGTCCTGCATCTACTTCAGAACTCAGGGGAAAAAGCTAAAATTACTTCACTCATCCTGATCAGGATAACTACAGAAGAAAACCTGTAGTGGCAGGGAGGTGGGTCCAAGCCCATGTGTTCACCACATATGGAATATTAAAGAAATACCACAGGAAAACAGAAGATATCTCCACTCCACAAACCACTTTTCTTTCTTAGGTTTTGAATGTGACAAAATGTCTGCAAATTCTAACCTGGGTTTCAAAAGACATGTCCATGGCAACATTGTACACCTAGTTCTCATACTGAGTTCATTCTTCAAGTTCAAGGAAGAAAGGTCAACAGCACTTACTGCTATATAGATATGTACAGCTGTAATATTAATCCATTAAAGATAGGATTTTCAAGCACTAGTTTTATTTATAGACAAACTGGGGGCCATGCTTTGTTCCTTAGCCTTTGTCTCAATAATAGTCAAACTTCCATGGCTTCCATTTAAAAAATAACCCCTTTTCAAGATCAAGGCACCTTCAGAATGACACACCTAAATGATTAATATTTATCAAATTTAAAAGAAAATGAAAACACACAAAAAAATGGAAGAGCAAGGCTAGTCCAGCAACTGCTAGGATTACCTTTAATAAAAGTTTATTAAAATTAATGAATCTTCCTGTAGAAACAGAATTTGTTTGCTTAACTAAGTTATAGGATTAACCTATTGAAGGCAAAAACCTGATCATTTAGGAAACAGAACGTTTGTGAAAGTAAGTCCTTTATATGTGTTGTATTATGGATGACTTTGCTCCACACTGGGACAAATTATACATTTTTCAATAAATCAGCACATGTTTTACATTTGACAAAGCACACATATTACTCACTACTCTCTTTTCCTGGGACTCAGCATTATATTCCCTGAAGAGAAGTCTACTGGGAATACTTTTCAATGAACTTCTACAGACAAAGAAATATCAGTTCTTGAGTAAGCAAAATGAAGTGCTTGTCAGCAATTTGTTGATGAAAAATGAGTTCAAAAAGTTAGTGTCGTGTGATCTGAGTATTATTGTAGCACATACTCTACTAGTAGTGCTTATCACAATCAGAATTTTTTTTTTTAATTTATTACCTGACAATATCAGTCTTAAAAAGCCATGATATAGGGCTAATCTAAAATGAATTGCAACAAATATCTCACTGCATAGAAAAACTACATATTTGTTCTATGTACAGAAATATATTTCATTTATAAATTCAAAGTAGTCTTTTATTAAAGATGAATCATAAAACCAGAAATAATAAATATATAAGAAAAAAAGTTTCTATTTGCTCAATTTTTGATATATTCCTCAAGGAATATATTTGATTACATATTTGATATATTCCTCAATAATTCCATAAGGGGAAGTAATGCTTGACTAATCTGACAGCCTTTTATGATGATACAAGTAGTTGGATAGATGAGGGGAGGGCAGTGGATGTGATATACCTTGACTTCAGAAAGGTTTTTGATACTGTCTCCCATGGGATCCTCACAGCCAAGCTTAAGAAGTGCAGACTGGGCAATTGTCCAGTGAGGTGGATTGGGGAGTGGCTGAAGGACAGAGCCCAGAGGGTTGTGGTCAGTGGAGCAGAGTCTGGCTGGAGGCCTGTGACTAGTGGCATTCCCCAGGGGTCAGTACTCAGTCCAATATTATTCAATATTTTCATCAATGACCTGGACAAGGGGATAGAGTGACCCTCAGCAAGTTTGCTGATGACACCAAACTGGGAGGAGTGGCTGACAAAAATGTGGCAATCACGAATTTTGTGATTTAATTGTGGGTTTGGTTTTTCATTTGGACATGGGGCACAAGTCCACCCTTCGAGTATGCAAGAATTTACTTGCTTTTTCTATGTTGTTTGTTTTGTTTTGTTTTGTTTCCAGGAGGTAATAATGCAGCAAGTTCTAGTTAAAATAAAAGTTTTACTTTAATTTTTTGTTTGAAACCTGTAATACACTCAATCCTTTTGGCAGTCAGGCTCAAGGATGAATCAGGTGACCTTAATGGTATCTAGATAAAACATATACACAGCTTGGACACAGTCATCTTGTGACTCAGTGATTTGTGCCACACAACCTATTGATCCATTTGCTACGTTATGCAAGGCTGACCTTGAAAAGGGAAATGGATGGTCTCAAAGCAGAAGGGGGATATAGGAAAAAATAGGGAAGTTTGTTACTATTATTTATGTTTGGTTTTTTTTTCCATGCAGTAAAGGATGTTTTCTTAAGGGCTCTTTCATCTTCATGTTTTCTCTTACTCATATGGTTGAGAAAATCCAGGCAAATCTGCCAGCAGCTGGAGCTGTAGGTTTGTGCAGTAGCTTACACATTAAAAGCCTTGAAAATACCTGTTGTCACTCTTTTTATTCTAAAATGACTTTCTCAAATTACATTCTTACATGTTTAAAAAAAGAAATAAAGATTAAAACATAAGTAACACATCTTAAAAGGATTACTTTAAAAAGGTTACCTGGGAAGGATTTTCCCTTGCATCTGTTTTGTTTGCAGCTAGTGAGTGTGGGTCTCCTCCATAGCAATATTTGTCCTATGAGCACAGAGTCCTTAAGGATTTCTCAAGTCTGCTCCCTCTCTAGGGCTCATGCTGACGTATACACACTCTGGAGATAAAAGGGCAAGACGTCTAATGCCACACTAGAGGCAACATCTGATTGTTTCAGATTCCTCCTTCAAAAGGATAACCACCTCTTTCCAATTCTGACCAACCTCCTTTTGCATATGCATTGTATGGATTTGGTCTTTTCTTGATGCTGTGCATACTTTTAAAACACTCAGTGCTCCTGCTGAAGTCAGTGCAACTGAAGTGCACTTTGCTTCTAAGAGTGATCAAAGCTCGGCCAAAGTGTGACACAAACTGATTGTCAAAGTCATGATTAGACATTAATAATATCTACAAAAGCTAGAAATGCAGCCAAAACACAGTTTCAGACACACAATATGAGTGTTTTCCTTCATGGTACAGTCTACCAGTTGCAGTTATTCAAGGTTGTCATCAGTCAGGCTTTAGATCAGCAAAACAGTTGAGGAAAGTGCTTAAAATTACATGTGTAAACATTCACACTCAGATTGCACTGAAATGGGCACTGTCCCTTATTATGAGGATTTGTTCACTTTCCTTTCCTAGCAAATTTCTACCTCCCCTCCCCTGAGACCCACAGAACAAGATTTGGAAGTCCTTGGGACTTTTCCCAGGCTCAGAATTCTCAGGAATATTTATCTGCATTTCTAGCTTTGTCCCTCCTGTAAACATTTTTTAAAATAAAATCTTACCCATCTGATTCTTAGCAAAGTAGCAAGGTATAGTTTACCACTTATTTAATTTCTTTTTTATTTATTTTTTTAAAACAATTATTTTTTGTTTAATTATTCAATTATCTTTTTACCAGAATCCACTACTAATTTTTTATTTTTAACATATACTGCTTAATTTAATATACAGGCTTCTCAATGGCATTAGTCTATTTAATACCATTTTGATTTTAATGTGCCAGTGTAAATCAACAGTAAATGCGATACTTGATCCATTAGTGAATCTTAATTGTTACCCTAATTTTTTTATTCATTATGTTTACAGATTATTTTTTTTTTTTATGGGGAAACAAATATTTTCTTTGTCTCTAGTAGGATTCTACAGCTTGTCAAGTAATTTAGAAGTTACAAAGTTTGACTTAAAGCCCTTGGGGTGCACAGATCCCTCACTGAACAGAGCAGAGCTTTCCAAAATAAGCTTGCTCACGTCAGAACCTCTTGTTGCTAAGAGGAGAAGTGAGTGTAGCCTGGTAAAAGCACGTTGTTTCAACAAATCCTTTTGAACTGGCAGCCAACCTGTCTAAAGACAATGGAAGTAGTTTTAAGCAATACATACCAGATTGTTACATCAGCCTGTTTTAGTGGAGAAAAAAAAAAATGCAAGGTTATTGAGAAAAAGAGCAGAGGAAAAAAACACACATCCTCTACTCAGAAAGAGATGCAGAATGTAAATGATTTATATCAGTCAGAAAACTAATGGAGGTGAGAATGACCTACCCCAGGCTAATAATGTACAGTACATGCAAGTTCTCAAAAGAATTTCCAATTAAGCTTATTTTTATTACCACAGTAACCAAAGGCTCCACTACTGCATGGTACATTACTCTTAAGAACTGAACATTAATTTAGATCAGAAGCAGGTATTCCCATCCCAACTAGGAATAATGCTGTGCAATATTGACTCTCCTCTAGGAATAGTAAGTACTTAAGTTCATAAAGCAATCCACACCTCACAGTGTGTAAAATTCACATCAGCTACTGACCAACTGGATGTTGCACATTCTCTGCACCATGGTCCTTTATTTCTTTTCAGTTTCTATCCCATTAAAAATGAAACACCCAACAGTATTGCATTCTGACCTTCTCAAAAACACATACAAACACACACATACTCCTGAGAAGCTGGGAACAGAGTAAAATACAAGAGGATCCTCAGCTTTTAAACACTGTAAACCAGCACACATGTTACATGAACCATAATTTAGAAGTTGTCACTTTTTGGAACGCTTACAAGCTCTACAAATAAATGGCATCTATCACATGTTTAACTAGTGGTAGTAGAATATGACTTGTTAATCCCCACTGGGTCATGGGAGAAAGCAGATCTGTGGGTCCACAGAATGAAAACCTCCAGTGACTTTAAGTGTGAGATACCTACCTTAACAGGCAAACCACTCCATATGCATGGTTGATCTGTTTACCATCTCTTTTGTTGAAATCACTTACATGTCAGTGAGGCTGTTTTGATTTTTCTTCACAAAATTATTTTATCTTAAAAATACTGGAAGTTCAAAAGCACAAGAACTGGTTCTGGTGGTTTGTGTGTTCTACCTTTAATTTATTATTATTATTATTATTAATTATTGTTTCTCTTTAATTACCTTTAAATCACTACAGGATGAAATGGCATGTTTTAATGACCAATTTTCATAGCCTTTGTTGATACACTTACACCAAAATTTTTCTGCTTTCAATCCCTAAAGTAAGAGAAAAGTATCTTAAAAGTAATATAAAAAAGTATCTTAAAAAAAGTATCTTAAAAGTAATATAAAGTATATTTAAAAATCTTGTATTTTAGAGTTCTCTTGATTGGGCTAGCATAGCTCTGAATCAAGTCACTAATTAATGTCCCTATGTTATGGAGGGCATAAAGCTGACACTGATTTTAGGAAAATCCTCTGAGTTCAGGGTAGCTCTGCCTTGCTTATATATGTAATTTATTCTCATTGGCAAGAGGAAGAGTCTTTTAAATAACATAAATAAAAAATAAATATGATTGATGTAATCAGACAGCCAACACTGGAAGGAAAAATAATTTTTTCATGACCTAGGAGTCAATAAAATGCACTTGGCATTACTTGGTGGTCTTCCCATTGATTGTAACAGCCATTTGAGTAAAACTTCCTGCTCTCTAGGTCGCTTGCTATGTTGTTCTGATGGTTTTAATACTCAGCACCAAACTCAGCCAATTAATTATCATTATCTCTGTGAGGTCTCGTGGTGGAAGATTCCATGTTAGCTTAACATTCTGTTAATGCTATTATTTTGTACAAGCAATCACAATATAATTATCTCTTAAGTATGAGTTTACTTTAGTCATGATCTTTTGAGATCATTTGCAGCATTTATTTGAATCAGACTCTATATATAGGTTACATAGACAAAATTTTCACAGGATTTAATTTAAAATTCTTATATTCAAGACCTTGAAGGTGAAACATACACTTACCCAATCACAAGACAAAGATTTAATGTCCCTCTAATTAGAAACATGACCAGTTCTGTTAATTTACCTGCAGGAAGAAAGGCTGTGCAATGGAGTGAGCATTAATCTGAGCCTCAGGAGACTGCCACTCGGCTCCTTGCTTTTCCAGGTATCTCCTCTGTGACTGTTTGAATCACACATACTGAGATTTGGAAAGGTATTTCATTACCTGACATTAAAATCTCATTCAATCTCAGCCTAAATCACAGAACTAAAAATAAATCTATGAAAATAACCAGAGATTTATGATATTTCAGAATATTCCCTACTCCACTTAAAGATACCATCTATTACATTACTTACAGACTTTTGCTTGGCATTGCCATCTGTTTGGTCTGCTTTTATACATAGATCATTGCAGAAATTTCTTGATTTCTTGATTTCTCTTGAAAAGCTGAGTACTTAACTATCCTTAAATGGATTACAATGTATCAGAATGGAAATCAATCCATGCTCCATTTCTTCACATTGAAAATGGGATTACTTTTATTATTTAACTGAACTGTTGCAAGAATAAAAATCCTTTCATCTGAGAAAACTATATTAATTAAGTTTAGATTATGAAATCAGTGCACTCCACATTTGAACATCTTATGTGAATAATTAATCAAAAATATGCATGGCAATTTTGCAATTTACAAACAGGCCACACAAAAGAACTATCTGAAACATTCAAGCATAGCCAAGTTACACATGGCACCAAGTAAATAAAATTCTGTTGACAGCAACAAATATATTTTTGTAAAATATATTTCTCCATAGGTATTTCAAGGGAAAAAAAAAAAAAGAACTAAATAATTGCTTTATTCCATTGTACTGTCTTCACCCACCAGTTATAGAAGATGAATGTGACAATACTATATGCAAAGAATACACCCCAAAGGAAATACACTCTGCCTACTCATCAAAGCACAGTGATAGTATTCTTTTCAAAACAGATCTCTGTAAAAGTATGACAGATGCTGATGAACATGAAGTATCAAAAGAAAAAATAATGCCAAGTTTCCACATTTTTTTTAACTTTATGGTTCAAAATTTATATATTCAATACATTTTTTTTTCTGACTCAGAATATGTTTTTTAAATGTCAATTTTATTTCTATTTTTAAAAATTAACACAAATGGAATTCAGTATTTTCAGACAATCAAAATTAAATAGTTGGTCAGGCACATTTTTCTGTTTGACTACTAGATAATGAAAATGCTTGGAACTTTGATTTATTGTTAGAACATTTGAGACCTGAATACTGAACTATGGCAGAGAATTTATTCCTACTTAATTTTCCTAATAGTATATAAAGTTGTGGGTTTTTTCCCAGATTTTATTTGTCTGGCATTCAAATGACAGTTTAAGCTTAAAGAGCATTTTGCATGGCTTTTAGAAAAGAAATCTCTTTGTCAACATTCCCTTTCCCACAACAGGTTTTAAGAGGACACTCTTTTCCATGCATGACTTAGCAAGAAAGGTTTTTCATCTGTTTCTTGTCAGAATTTAGAATAGAACAGGGATTTGCTGGTTTATAAGATCTATAATTCAACACATCCTCTGTACTCGATTTGTTCACTGTGGCTAACTCAAGTAAAACAGAAAAGAATCAGGACCCTTCCATCATTGAAAACTACAAGACATGTAGCTTGCACCATACCTTCCTTCCCAGCCACCTCTGTAAGTACCATCTGTGCTCCTTATTTCTGTTCACCTGCTTTCTAATTAGCACCTTGCAAAGCTGCACACCTGCAGCAGCTCTGTTCTCACCTTACTGCACCTTAGCCATTAACTCTCAACAGCATACCCTATGCAAAAATTATTTTGTCACTACATCATTATACATCCTCCCCTTCCAAGGAACACAGATTAAAATCCACAGTTTAATATGATGTCATTCTTAGGGAACTATAGCTATTGCTTTTCTTTTGAATCCTTACACATTTTCTCTCGTGTACTACATCCGTTTTGCAATTGGCTCTGTTAAGACCAGGCCAAGGAGATGAAGCCCAAGAAACAACCCCAAAGAAACAAACAGACCAACCAACCCAGCAACTTCGAGTTTTCTCTTAGGATCTCATGGAACAAGTATGGCAAACCACAGACAAATGTTTTGAAATGCACTTGCTTTTGAAATAGATAATTTTGCATTAGGTGCATTTCTCCTAGTCACACCAACCCTGTTCTAATGGGTTGGTTGCTTTTGCTGAAGGGTTATTTTATTTTTCTGTGTGTTACACCACAGTTTGTGTAAATTGTATGCACCTATAAACACACACTGCACTCACCCACAGGCCCAGCTGCTCGTGAATAACTTAATTGTGAAGGAATTCAGCAAACTCTGAATACCATGTGGACAAACAGCATCACTGCAGAGGGGTCTAATGCTGGGTCAGATTGTGAACTGCAGTAAGGAACACTGGTTTCTTCTGCATTCTCATGCAGTAGAAAAACTGTGTTACTCTGAGCCTCTTCTCTGTCTTGTGCTCAGTACACCCTGTGATAGAATGCATTTTACTTCAATTCCCAGACAAGTGTTCACATGTATGTTTGTGTGTGAATGTATGCAAGGAGTGTACAGTGATACTCTGCCCTAATGCTATTTAAATCACCATTGTACAATTGTGATTATTACTGATAAATTGCATGCACAATGGAGTTTTTTTTAAATGTCTTAATGTGTAAGTCTTATATAAGTAAGAAAAAAAAAAATTTCTGTGATTTTGTTAATCCCCTAGTGCCTGTAGGTCTGTTCATGTGTGATCACTTACACCTCTTTGAAGCAGGTGGAATAAATAATACTCAAGCAAAACTACCATGAATCACTCTGTTTTGTGGTCATGTTACACAACTGTAAATAACTTCACCAAAGTCAGTAAGCTTAGAGTCATATGCTCTCTCTTAAAATCAGAGTATTGCAGTCTTCTCAAAATATAAAACTATAAAATATCACAATGGAAAATTATGGCTGGGAAGCAACTGATCTACATTACTATAATTAGTATATTTAGCAAGAAAAAAAAAAAAAAGAAAAAAAAAAAGAAAAAAGGGGGAAAAAAAAGTAATTTATATGTTACATTTTCTACCTAAGCTGTGCCCTCAGCTTAGCGGGGTTTGTCTGTACCTTCAGTGTGGCAGATAACTGGTCTGTATGTCAAGGGCTGGTCTGGAAGCTCTATGCTGTTTACTGGTATTTTTAAGAAAAGACTATGTAAATGATTGTCATTGAAGAGAACAGTTATAATCCATTGACTTTAATGCCAAAACAGAATTAGGACTAAGAATATATGAAAGCAATTTAAGAACAAAAACATTTCAAGGAAATTGCACAAGAGTATTTGAGATCAAGATTTTTCAGCACTGAAAAATACTTAAAAAAAAATAGAAGCATGTGAAGAGATGGAAATAAGCAATACAATTAAAGTGCCATACATGTAGATGCAAAAAACACAGACATTTGCAATTTAGAGATGATACTGTATGTTTGCAATTCAGCTGTAACCAAATGCTAGCTTCACTGTGTGCCTTTTCTAATGATGCTTCACTGGATTGGCACTGAAGGATTCTTGCTAATGAAGTGCAGTTAACGTAAAGCTTAAGATGGTCACACAACACAAGTATGTCTAAGAAAAGTACTTCTCTGCCACACCTTCAGAAGGGGAAAACCCTACCCCATTTCCTGTCCTAATCCCTGTTTCAACTTGCACAGCATGTTTAGTTCCAATGATTGCACTACTTAACAGATACATTCCTGTGCAAGAAACCTAGTCAGGTGTTGAGATTATATCTTTATTTAAATAGTAAGATAAAAATAGTGTCACATGCATATTTTTGGGTAGTACCTCTCCCTAACCCATGGTATGAAGAGCCAGATATCAATCTGTAACAGTAACGCAGTGAAACAAGCCGTAACTCCAGCATCCTTTTGAGAAAACATATTTCACAGTCAGAGAATCTGCTCCAACTCCACTGCCCAGGTAGGGCTACCCAGAGTCAGTTGCCCAAGGCCATGTCCTCATGGCTTTTAAACATCTCCAACCCATAGACTCTAGAACCTCTGTGGACAGCCTGTGGCAGTGATCGGTCACCCTCAGTGAAGAGCGTTCCCTGATGTTGTGCCAGCTGCCTCCGGCCCTTCCACTGGGCAACACTGAAAAGACCCTGCTGCTGTCTTCTCTGTAACCTTGCTGCAGATATGTATACATATTAACAAGATCACACAAAAGTCCCCATTCTGCATCAGCTATCACAAAGATTATTAGCTCAAACCTGTTTCAGTGCTGAACCAATGTTTAAATGGCTGCACCAGGGAGCAGACAATTATTGTAATACCTAGAACATGGATATCTGTCCTGATATGATTAAACATGCAAGACTTTTTTCTTTTTCTTTTTTTCTTTTTTTTTCTTTTCTTCTTTTTCTTTTTTTCTTTTTTTAACATTACAAATTATCCTGAGACCGTCCCTGTTTGCTTTCTGAGTTAGTCAGCAGAAAAGCTGACTATGAGTTTAGACATGGGTCTGTCCCTGTGTGTGTCCATACACTCTAGGGAAGGGTTAAAGTAGCCTGAATATGTCTGTACCCACTCATATAGTTAGGACTTCAAGCAAAGTTAAGACACAATAGATAGAAAAAGGTAAATACCTGTGATGAGGCACTTGAGCTCTTGATAAGGAAACTGCCTGAAGCTGCCTGGTAGGGCATGTTAAACCCATCCACTGAGGGGAATTCAAACCAGTAATCTCTTGGTCTTTGCCCCTAGACTAGCAGGGGTCATGCTTTGTAAACAGAAAGAAGACATCATTTAGCCTTTCCTGTCACCATACAGCTTTTCTAATACCCTAGTTGTTAACGTATTCAGATGAGGTGTGAGATTCCAGTCTTTCATCAGTGATGTCTTCTTCTAGTAAAGTGTCCAGCTACCTGAAAATAGGGTTGACTAAGAAGGAACATCACCTCTGTGTTATAGCTGGACCACTATTCAGCCAAGACATAAGGGTAGTTTTCTTCACAAGTACTTCTTCTAGATGACTCTATGATTAATCATGATAAAAATAATTACTTTTTAAGCACACTAATAATGTATAATTAACTAAATCAAACTACCACTGTTCTTTCTTCTTTCTTCACCAAATGCATTCTGAAATGTCACTGTGCAGAGAAAAATTGCTTATAATACGTCAAATAAATTAGTCCCATAGAAGATACAGTTTATAAAAAATATTGTACACACATAAATACTGAAATGAATGTGCTTGTTTTGCAGTACTAATGCAATTAAGTGCTGTCATTTTTGTATACAGCCTTGAGAATCACAGCAGCAGTTATCATTAATCAGAAGAAAGAATACAATGAATACTAATCTGTATAAAGAAAAATAATCTGTTATTTTCCGACTGGTACCAAAATAAGACACAGTGAGAACACAAGTCATTTAGAAGACTTATATGTTTATATCCTCAGAGAATTGAGCATTATAAGTAGGCTTTGACTGATTAAACATAATGTCCTGGTGATAAGGCAAGACCTGTACTCTGAAAATTCACACATAACATTGATATAAAATATTTTAGTAACACAGCTGGGAGGGTAACTCAATAGATTATTTCTGCAAAGAATTCTGCTGCTTATGAAATACATGCCATGTTCTAAAAATACTTTTTTTTCCTCAAATATTTTATTACATTCTATCACTCAAGTTAAGGGGTGCAGGAGTTGGGGGTTTGATCTTGGTAATTCTTGGAGCTGACTATGAAAACTTCAATGGAAGCAGTAACTGTTCAATCTGTGGGCTTTTTTTTGGCCACACAATATGTTTTATGCATTGTGAATGAATTCATAGCCCCTTTTTTGCTTGATTTCTATACCTCCAGGTATAAAACCCCTCCTTGAACATCAGTGCAAACAATCTGACATTACGAACACAACTGACTACGCAGAAGTTCACATATCTGTTAAGCAAAGTAATGAAATTTATTTCAAGCTTTCTCTGATATCTCTGAAAAAAATGTGGAAGAAAATATGTCCAGCATCTGTGTTTTGTATCAAAATATTGATATTCTGATTTTTGAATGATTTTTTCATACAACAGGGTATGCTCTACAGAAGCTGTGAATTACAAACATATTTACAAACACTTTTCCTTGTTGCTTCAGTGTCAGTGTGGTTCTGGTTGGTTTCAAAACTAACTATCATATCCAGATTTCCTTTCAAATTAAATGGTTTGGCTGTACTAGCTTTTAAGCCAGTGCTTTACAGCTTCCCCATGAAGTATTGCATGGATGTACTTCATACTTTAACTCTGCAGAGTGATGAACAGAGAAGGGCAAATGAGCATGTAAAAATCCATGGATTATGGATGTATTTCTATGAACTTTCTGCTGGGCAGTAGCAGAGCTGACTTCTGGAATTAGTAAAAAATGGCTATGGTTCTTCCATGCTTCAGCAATACAGAATGGTGTACTTGCATACCTTTTGTATGAATGAAGTTTTAAACCAGTTCACTTGGCCAAAGTAAAAAGGAAATTTACCTTCATGAACTCAAAGTCACACAGTGAAAAATAATCCACAGAAATCTATATGTGACACTCCAATGTATAAATAGCTCTTAATCTTTTCAAAGATTACTGATGGACAAATATATTATCCCAGTATAAAAGCTGCTGCTATTTTACAGTTTATCAGGCTCCCCATTGATTTTTCAAGCTCTTTCCATGACAAATGCTTAAATTATTTGCATAAGAAGAGAGAACAACAACAAAAAATAATATTTTTCCTCATCTATAGAACTGTTATTGAAGTAGAATACGTTTTATGTCTCCCTTTTAAAAATCATAGTATTAATAGTTGCCTGATCTAGCTAAATATGTAATTGCTTAATGTATGCAGCTACACAAAGTTTGGGGCTTTTTTATTTAAGGAAAATTATATGTACCTTCACTAATAACACCATGGGTTCATTTTCTCTACAAATCAGCCTGTTGAGGAGGTGTAAGCTGCATTGTATCTACAGAGGTGTAAAAGTATTAACATATTTTAAATCTGTGAAGCTTCATGGATGAGCAAGCAAAGATAACTGCTGCTGCACTCATCTGTTTCAGACAGCAGTTTGGATATATATATTTAAGCTGCTAAAATCTTCATTTTTTTTATGTGCCCAATCATCAAAGCATGCACAAGGCAAAGTACTTGAATTAATATCCATTAACCAAAAATAAAGGTACTATGATTGTGACCACTGTTTCATCTTTGAGGTGTGTTTGTGGGATTTTATAGCTTCAGTCATAAACAGGTCATATCAAATATTTTAAAGCACCTCTTAACTAACTGAATTTGCATATCACAAGAACAGCCAAACATATTCAGAAGGGTTTGTGTTTAGGAGTAAGTTAGTTGAAAAGTATTTTGAAATATGAAGGCCACTATTTTGCTCCCAAAAAAACAAACAAAAGAGGGTTCCACTGGAGCAGCATAGAGGCTTACATGAGCTTTTTGACTCTAAAGCAAACAAATAAACAAATAGAAAACACAATCATTTGCATGTCTCTGTTCAAAAATGCCTCTCAGCTGCATATATTCCTATGAGACCTTCTTAGCATACATGGAAGGGAATAATTAATCAATGTTTCATTTGGATGTTTATTTTATACTTTATTGTTTATAAAGAAACCAATCTATTTGTTTATTTATTCCCTTGTGTACTGTGCCTTACAGCACAACCTGGTAAAATATATTAGAAATTAAGTATATATATGGTTCTATTGATACTAAACATATTTTGCAGTGGTTATTAAATCGATTAAGCTTTAGTAGGTAACTGTCTCAGACCAAAAATGTTGTGGGATGATTTAAGAACCCTATAGTAAAGAATGCAATTCGATATTAAATTTTGTGGAAAGTGAACGTAAGAAACAGAGACCCAGCAGAACAGAATGCAAACAGAATGCTGTTATTTTACACAAATTTCAATGAATTATCATTTCTTAAGTAGCAAAAAAATAAAAGTCAAGTAGAGACAGATTCACAAGTAAGAATGTGCAATATTAATTTCCTACAAAATTGCTAAAATATGTATATGCCCATTCACAGCAACAGGAAAGGTGCTGAATTTCTATGTCTTTTGTTCTGAAAAATTTCTTCAGAATAAGATGGAAAGTTATAGCCTTGCCTTGCCATTCACAACCTCGTTTAACACAGCAATCACAGATTATTGCTTCTGGGTCCCTTGGTAAGGGTTATGTTCATAAATTCTCTCCATATTTGTGTAATTAAAACTCATTAAAGTGATACTGATAGCTGTTGCCAAAAGGCTATCACAAGGTTAGGGACAGTTAGTGAGACTATCAGATTCATTTTTATTACCTGTGAGTAGGTGTTTCCCTCCTGAATAGCTCCAAATACAATCATTTGTTGTTTATTTATTTATTTAGTTAGTTATTGGACAGAATATCTCAATTCAGTAATAAGGATTGCAGAAATGAACATTTTCTGGTATCATATTTTGCTGTATTTCATAACAAAGAAAACCACTATGAAATATTTATGTTATTTAAATACTTTCAGAGAAAGATATATGATGAATGAAAGAATGATGGCACCAAATAATCAGTATCACTCTACCATTGTAACCGAAATACCCAATTGGGATTAACTGCCCTCTAGTGAATGCCCCAATATATATAATTTTAGCTTGTATTTCAAGCAACATGGTAATTCATCCCCAAACCTTTTTTGATGCAACATCTAAAATAGTGCAAGACCCTTTATGCAACATTGGCCAGTTCCTGTTGATGGAGGTTCAAACTAGTGATGAAGTAAGCTCAACAACTGCTTTCTTTCATCTGTCAGACAGAATCAATTCTCCCAGTCTTCAATTTCATATTATATTTTATTAAAGAGGTGGGGGTTTTAAGCTGCAATGTTGTTTTTCAATGCCTTCAATATACAAAGAAATGTAAATCCAGTTTTTATTCAGTAGGTAGAAACTTTGATATATAATTACTTTCCTCCCACCCAATTTATGCATACCTAGGTCACTGCAAGTGGTAACTTGTGGAAACCTATCATTTGTCTAGCACTATTTGAGAGAATCAAGGAGATGAATTAGTAGGCTCAGTTTCATTCCTTGACCATTTAACTTGTCCCAGAAAACACAACAACAATAGTTCACCTCCACTCCAGCCAGGCTATGAGCCCAGTGCCACATGGTGCTACCTCACCCAGGGGTCCCAGTGTGACAGCTGTCCCCAGGCCTCTGAGCATACCAGATGGGGGGAACTGGATATCCATTCACTACCTCGCACGTCCTCATAAAATCATATTGCCAAAACTGCTCCTGACAAGGGATGGAGCCAGTGTGTGAGGGAGATCCCAGCTGGAGGGCAAGGTGGAGGCAGCCAGGAGGCCTGGGGAGGCCGCTGAGGTGAAGGGTGTCAGTGTGAGGTGTGGCTGCGGTAACAGGCCACGATGATGGAGGTTGAGCAGTGAGGGAGGCTGGACCCAAGGGAACAAGGCAGCCCCTCAGGGAGGCCACCAGAGGCACAGGGATGTCAGAAAGAATATTGCAGATGCCAGCTCTGTAGGGAGACAGCAAAGGCAGGTCCTGCATAGGAAAGCTGGAGGCAAAGGCCATGAGTGCTGCAAGGGCTGAAATGGCTGCAGGAGAGAGGAAGGGAAGAAGGGAGAAGAGAGGGATGAAAGGAGTGACAGAGAAGATTTCTGCATTAAACTTTGTAAAAATACAGATTTAGTATTTGCCTTGTTAGGAAATATTGTGTATGTTTATTTCATTAGATACATTATTATATTGCACACTCAGGCAGACAACTTAAGTACAGCCTACCTTCATCACTGCCTCCTTCTACTTCTGTGGTTTATTTTCACATCTTATTCCCTGTCAACAAATTTTTATTCCAAAACTGATTTGCACCAACATGGAGCACTGCATCCAGCTTATTCTGTGATGAAAGAAATTTTAGAGAAGTATTATAAATGAAATACCATCTCATAAGTATATATAATAATGAAGCAGTCCTCTACTGCCTGAGGACTTCACTTTACCGCATCAGCATTGACTCTTCCCTTTGAATATCTTTGTGAGGCCAAGACAGCAGGCTAATATTTCATCCTCCAAAAAACCAGTTGTGACTTTGCCATAATTCCAGCACTTTTCACGGAAACAGATCTAGAACAAAGCAATAAATTACCAGTTTGGCATAAGGCTGCATACAAAAGCTATTTAATAGATTGGGATGATTCCCTGGTTTAGGGCCCAACCTGTTTTAAGGATAGTCCTATGACATTCCTGTTACCAAGCTCAAGAATTGTAGTAACATTGCCTAACTGCAGAGTTTTTTAAGAGGAATACCTCTGCTACAAAGGTAAGTCCCCAGCTATAACTTATTTGAAAGTCTTTTGAACTGCATGTCCCTATCTGTGTTTTTCTATGACTGAATGCAGGCAGCATCATCCTTAAAGCTGTAGGAATGGTTGAAAAGCATGGTCAGCAAAACCAGCACAGTATTATTTCTTAGCACAGACTAAAAAAAAAAAAAAAAAAAAAAAAAAAGTAATCACAAATACTTCATAAAAATTATTATAAAATAATGCATTCATTACAAATATATAGATGTATGCATCATTGAAAAGAGAAAATGTGAAAAGTATGATCATCAGATTTCTGATCTTGTCAAGATCAACATTAAAGAAATACACATATATACATATATAGAAATATAAATGCATGTAGGATGAAAAGGAACTCCAGAGCTTCCAAATCAATGAACTTTCAAGGCAGGTGAGGTTGCTCTGGCTTTGTCCAGCCGAGGTTCGAACAGCGTCATGGGTGGAGGCTCCAGAGCCTCTCTGGGCAGTTGGTCCAGCCTCATATTCTTAGCCACTCTAAATTCACAGTCATTTATTTATTATTCACTTGTTATTGAAGTGTAACACCCTCATGGCAAAGAAACAGTCACATTGTTCATTGATACTTTATTCTGCTTTTCCCATTTATATAGAAAGTGTGTAACTCCCTGTGATAACCTTATAAAGCTAGTAGATGCTATAAAGGAATATTTTCTTTCTGTAGTTAAAGAGTGGAAGGATTTGGCTACATGAGGCTGTACTGATATTTTCCCAGTGATATTGACATGAGTGAAAGCTCATAATCAGCTCTTTTTATTAACCCCAGATAATATCCCATTCATTGCAAGATTGGTCTCCAGTCTCACAAGGGCACCTTGAAATCCATGTACCTCTGGGGCAAAGAAGTCACTGCAGTTTTACTAGCTGTAATCTGTAACAATTATTCAGGCATAAAGTCTGGGTTAATCTGACTGATTCACATTAATAGTTTAAATGGAGTTTGTCTTTGATCAAATTGTCCATCTGTCTATTTGTGTGCATATTAAAACAGAAAAAGATACCAGAAGAAAAAAACCACAACGAAACAGTTATCTATAAGGTAATTTTGGGGGTATAATATGGTCTTGATCCAGGAGACAGAGGAAAATATGTTTTTTCCATGGCCCTTTTGGAAGGACACAGGTGAAAGGTATCTAGATTGTCAGTATCTGTCTGAAAATAATGATGAAAGTGAATTTATTTTTAAAACAACATGTTGAAACAGACACATGATTTCATCATAGACTGTTTAATTATAAACCTTTATGACAAGCACTAATACAAAAATATCCATGATGATATCATCCCTTTCTTAATTCAGCAAGTTGGCAAGAGTTTTTGCCTAAAACATTCTGAAATAGCTTCCACTATAAAGTTTATAATGTTTGTCATGTAATTCTGAGTTATTTGGATTTGTACTGTATTGTAACATCAATGTTTTCAAAATGTTTTGGAAAGCATTTAAAAAACCAATTTAATCCAATTCTGTCTGCCAGAGCATCTACATGCTGAACCCTGGAAAATCACATTGCCTCATGAGTCAAATTTCACTTATCCTTTCACCTAATTTTGTTCGCTGATTTTTATGCCAAATATATAAATTTAGAAATATTTAGAGCCAGAGCAATGTTGGATGGAAAATAAGTTTTCTATTCCTGTAAAATCAGTGATTTAAGTGTTTTATTTTGTACACATAGAGTAATGTAATTATTCAACACACTAGTTTTGATGCTATTTTTAGTGCAAAATCTAATTAAAGACTTGGATGACTTAAACACAGTCTGTGTGTCCTATCACTGATATTTTTTCTCCTTGTGACTGAACAAGGTATTCATAATTGTCAAGACCAAATGTTTTTTCTTGTTTTTTTCTCTTAAGCAGCTGCAGAATTTCATGAGAAGAGAAACAAAACTGAGAGTTATACTGAGAATTGGGCGTGTTCATGCATGAAGTTCAAACAAAATACGCTGGCAACACAGAACAAAGTTCACTGGGTAATTCCAAATACATTCTTTGGGTAATTTTTTAGAGGGCAGTGATCATAGAGTTAGCATAATAAAGGCTCTTTCAATAAGTAAACTGCTAAAGGAACAAAAAATGTTCTTCTCACATGCTTCTCTTGAAGCATAGATGTAATGCCAAACCCCTTCTAGCCTAGTGCCTGCTACACTCTGTGTGCCTGCTCCTCTGTTCCATATGTTCTCCTGGCCTCTTTTTTTTTTATTTTATTTTTTTTTTGGTATGTGTTTCTCCTGTGTCATTTTGCTTCTCTCCATGCTGTGCCTTGGAGAAAAGAGGGTCATTGCTTCTGACAGGCTGCATCCCAACTCCTATTAGAGCTCCTTTGAAAAAAAACCAGTCTCCTCACACTGCACTTCTGAAGCACACACCATATGAAGGCGATTTTGAGCTGCTGGAGTGCTCTCATTATAGTTCCAGGTGTACAGGTGTGGCCTGGAAGGTGAATATATAAGATGCTGCCAGGATCAAGACATATAATTTAGGCTGACCCACATAAAGACGAGAGGCAAAACTATACTAATGAAGAACCCCAAAAGGTGAAGGAAGCTTAAAGATGTTCACTGCAAAAATCAGAGGATGTGACTGAAGCCATCAGGATTCAGTGCCCTTGAAAGTGTAGATGTTCACAAAGGAATTCTAGAGTTAGGCTGGTGTGAGGTGTATTAGAATACTGTAATATATGCTAATAGAGTTTGTTTTGGTACTATGCTGGAAGGAATAATTCATGGAAACATGTATGTGATTAACAGTCACTCTTGTATCTTACCAGGATGACCATGAGTTGATCTGTTCTGTATCTTTGATGTGGGTTAGCTTACACCATGCAGCTATTTTCTAGACAGTAATCTACACAGTGTCATGAATTCAACTTTTCCTCTATTCTGTGAATAGTTTGTGGTTTTTGTTTTGTTTGGGTTTCTTTTCTTTGGGTTTTTTTTTGTTTGTTTGTTTTGTTTGTTTATTTTTGTTGCTGTTTAGTGGTTTGGGGTTTTTTTTCATAGCTGTTTACATATTTTAAATGTACAGTTTCTTAGTTCTTCCTGCCTTAAGCCGTGCAATGATAGTTAAACCTAAAAAAGCATATATGGTGGTGAATCTAGAAAGAAAGCCTGAAGTCAAAACACATACACAGGAGATGGAGAATAGCTCTACAAAATGCTTTTTGGTAATTCTCCACTGAATAGCATGAAAAAGCATTAGGCATAGAGATGGGTGAACACAGCTGTGGATTCCTCAGTGATCCTGTATCGAGAGCTGTTCTGTGGATAATCCATTTAAAACTGCTCTTTGGCCTGAGCCAGCATGTGCCAAGTTTCTGCATCAATCATTATATTCTGCCTTGCCCAGACAGAAGCCAGTCAACAACTAATGTGATTACATGGCCACAACAGTTTTTAACAGGAAAATGGCTTTAGAAAACTGAAATTGGATTTGAACCGATAATCCCTTGAATGGAAGGGTGGCTTTTGATGTACTGATGCTGAATCACTGCTTCTACCAATGACAACAGGAGACAAAAGTCCAAAACAAATTCAGTTGTTTTTTTTTATTTTGTTAATTTTTTTTTTTTTTTTTTTTTAAGGTTTCAATTTCTTGGTGTTAATCAATCACTTCAGTTTGGAGGTCACATCTCAAATATTTCTCTTTGAAGAAAGAAAGATCCATTTGGATACAGTGGACATATTCTGATCAGCAACATATTCACTGTAAATGGGCTGTGTTCTTTGGAATCTAGGTTGTAGGGAATTGCAGGTCTATTAGAAGTCAGCAACAGTCAAAGACATTCATGAGCATCATTTACTTACTTTTGAAAGTGCAATTATGGTATAATGAATTTTGCACTATTTGCAGCTGAAAATTGCTTATTAAGTATATATTAAAATTTAAAGTATTATATCCTAGCAGCACTATTCTATGTCATTTTAGCAGAACTGAATTCTACTGTAGTTAGCAGAACTAATTTCATCTAAATAAGCAAAATGCATTACGTGAGACTACATGATGAATGAAACAAAATGCAAATCACACTAGTGAGGCTAATTGTTCCATTTAATTCAAGTGAACAGCAATCAACTTGTTGCACTGATTTCCCTGTAACCTCTATTTCCCCGCAAAGTCTGCTAGGGAAAGATAGGAAGCAGAACACAAAACCTGAAAGTTTTGCCTCCTGAACACATAGGCCCATCCCAGCAGCAAGTTTTATCCCAGCACAAGGTGTAAACTCAGCTTTAGCCAGAGCAATCAGAAGGCACTGCAAATCCAGAATAAGATGCTGTATGAGGATCACCTGAGCAGAAACACACAAAGCCTGCATTTGCCTGATTCCTTTTGTCTATCACAAAAAGCACTTTAGTGGAAATCCTGGAAGTTTTGTTAGGTCATCTTACTATAATTTAGTAGTTATCAATTACATAATCATTTTAATTAATCAGTTTGTTTGGCTGGTTGGTTGTTGGGGATTTTTGTGTGGTTTTTTTTTTTGGTTGGTTTGTTTGTTTGTGTTTTTTTATTTCTCTGCAATTATAAGCACTTGCATTTCCCCCACATTTCTATCCAGGAAAAGCTATCTTCAGGAGTTAACTGACTGTACTCTGAGGAGCTTTCCTAAAGGAGAGTCCTTACATGTCCTTAGGCTGACCCTTGCTTGACACTCAGTAACTCTAGGCTATGGTAAAACACTGTGGCTTCTCTGCAACATGATACATAATGCACAGCACCTCATATTAGGTTCCCTTCCTGTCTAAGGCTGCATTTGCCTGCTGGTCCTCCATCACTGGAAAAAACTAGAGCTGTTTTTCTATTCTGAATTTCCATCCATTAGACAACTTGGCATTCTTTGCCCTGCTACTTTTATTAATACTTTTTTCTGCAACGGGTTTTGGGGTAGGTGTTTTTTTTCTCCAGTTTCTCCTTATGTTCTCATGTATTTTTTTTTTTTTTTAATTCATGTTAGCCTTTTAAATATTACAAATGAATTTATTGTTGGCAAAAGAGGATGGATTTCTTGTTCTAAAAACTGATGTACTCACCATTCTTTATTTTGAATAATTTATTAGTCCAAACCCCAAGAGCGTCTTTGAAACCATACCTCCTGTAAACACAACACACCCATATCCACAAGCACAGAGCAGTTGAACACTCTTCCTACAACCTAATTAGTATATCTGAGCCATTTGCTTTTGTGCCAAAGTAATCTATGGCTCCAGATTCAGCCAAAAGCATGACAACTCTAAAGTGTTTTTGTTGCTTTGCATCTGAAGTTAAAATACTTTTTAAACCTCAGACTATGATCAAAAAAGACCGATAAAAATGGTCTTTTTTACCTCTTTTTTTTACCTCAATTACCTCTTGATATGATGGGGAAGCTGGCAGCTCTGTATAAACTTCTTTTTTTACCCAGAAAGTCATTGGGTCTTGCCTCAAGATATAATGTGAGAAATGTGGGCACAAACTGAACAGGGTGGCTAGCACTTAAGGGTGGGATTCATCAGATTTAAACCTCAGCACAAGTTTCAAAGGGCTGGTTCACATCCAAAGACTCAACTATCCCATTTGAACTGTGCCAAAACAAACCAGTAACCTAAAAATAAGACTTTGTTGTGCCTATCATCTTCCTCCTTGTTCTATTTTTTCCCATAAATGAAATAAAATTGCAACATACAATCCATCATAAAACAGAAGGAAAAGGTTTTTTAACCATTCCCCACTGAACAAAGAGGTGATCTGAATGAGAAATGGTAAGCAGAAATGTGCTTTACAATCCACACCAGACAAAGAAGAAAGTAAATCAAGTCCATCTATCCTTCCAGCTTTTGTAACTCATTTAAAAACGAAAAAGACAAACCTGTTTTAACCAAATTAGGTTAACAGACTGGCGAGGCTGCCTGTTTCCAATTTCATCTTTATTATTTTTATTTTGTTAATTAATTTTTAGAATATTAACATTAGCTTTAATGTTGAGGTTCCTACTTCTTTGTAATCAGATTAAGTGATTCCAAGGTCTTTCATGTGTGTTCTAGTTCCCTTTTCAACAGCTTTCATAACTGCCTGCTTCTATTTATATTTCTCCTACCGCAAAGCCAATGTCACTGAGATACTTCTGCTCTTGCTCATAAGAAATGTTAAATCTGCTATTTTTGGAAAGGAGTTCAGCATTATTCATGCTGACTAATTACTTTCATTTCTTTCATCTTGTTTTCTATTTTCCATCTCTTTTATTTTTCATTAACCCCTAACATTCTCCAGGCATTAGTCTAGTGGAGCCTGGCTACCATGGCGCTGACAGCTCCATGACAATAGGCAGAGATGCTGAAGTATTTCTGTGTGACAGGCTGCAAAAAACATCCTCACTTTCTTGATATGGCCACATCAGAGATAAGCTGTGATGGGTCACGTGTTTTCCTTTCAAGCTGCTTGTTCCTGCCCCATTGAGCAATGGCAGCAGGGAGACATTTTTCTCCAAGCACTCATCAAGATGTAATAACAGGGCTCCTATTGTTAGAGAGGCAAGCCTTGCTTTCGTTGGCACCCATAAGAGTTTTAATGTAAACACTGGCCTTGAAAGACAACATACTTCCAGTTAAGAGAATACAAAAATGTCTAATGATAACATATCTTCATTTTAAATTCTGACACGTGCTTCTGCGATTGCCAGTCTTTCCTGTTTTGAGTCATAAACCTAACACCATACCTTAAGCAATCCTATAAAAGACATACACGTCAGTATACAAGGTGGTTTTCCCCCTCATGAACCTTGTTTAAAGCTAATAGCAAAACCAGCCAGAGCCTTTTCGAAAGCAAAAAGAGATATAAATAAAGGTCAGGATCCTGGCTCTGCCTGCTTCTACCTTGGCCAGAAGAGCCAGCCCAGCAAAGACATGGAAGTGGCTACTTTGTGCTCCTTCAAAGGGCCAGGGTGACACTGACATGTGGTATGCATCAAAATCCAGTGCCTCCTGTTCTTTGGTATTAGTTATCAGACTTTAATTTGTTCCATGCCTGCAGGTGCACAAAACACTTCAGGAGCTCCTAGTCCAAAATACCTTCAAGCTTGGTGCATGTTGTCCCTACTCGCAAAAAGATCTCAATACAAGATTTAGCATGATTTACATCTAACTGTCAAGGGTTGTTAATAGTGTAACATCAACATTTTCTAGAAACCAGATAATTTTAGTAGTAGTCAGAGGTGATAATTAGCTCTGGTATATTAGCCTGCTCTCTCCTGTTTGCACAAAATGGATGGAGTGCAAAAGCCACTCGGTATTTGGCCACTACTATAGTTCTGATCCACTAAGGCAAAATTTTACCATAGTGAAAAGAAAAAAAAAAGCAGCTCTAAAATATCATGCTTGTACATTGAACACTAGTGATTGAAATCCATGCTCAGAAAGGTAACAAACCTGATCACCAGTTACTAAGGTCACAGGACTTCCACTGAGCCAAGCATCTGATTTTGAAGGTTTGGTTTCTGGTTGCCAGAGAGTTGTCCAAATGTAAAAAAAAGTTTTTCAAAACATTAGTTTATTTAAAAAGTTATCAGTGGCCTGATGATAATTAGCCACGAGATTTGCAGTGTCATTAGGACGTTGGTCATAATGACATTCATTTTTCTATTCCCACAAAAAGCCAAGGCTAACTGCCAGATATAGCCTATCCACTCTGCCTAGGTCATACTGGCAGGGAACGTATATGATTACAGACCTGGGCACATTGCTATACTATGTCAGATGCTTTTTGAAACTGCCATCTTCCAGATTCATGATTTATAGTTAAAATGTCTAGTTCTAGTGCTTTGAAACATAAATGAGTGTGTAATCAATGCAGCAATGTCTCTCTGAGTTTACAAGCTGGACAATGGCTTGAAATGACATAAATTGCCTCATATTTTCTGACAGAATGTTATTGCTGAAGTCTGGTGATAATTCTCTTAACCTCAATTATTTCACTACTGGTTCTACTAGATCACTAGTAGGCAATCACTCATATTGAATGTACCTACAGCTTTTGGCAAATGTTTACTGTATAAGGTTAAAGATATTCACATCTTTTCACTATACGTTTAAGGTAATTCCCTACCTCGCCAGTGAAGTCAAGGCAGGAGAAATATGTCTCTTCCAAATCAAACTACTTCCTTGATACTGAAAGCCAAACATTGTCTTTTAGCTCTTTTAGCTGCCTAAAGTTCCAATTATCCTTTCTCTAACTGCCAACCTTCAGTTTTCTTTTAGCTTCTCAAATGTCTTGTGTTGCTCATTTTGATTAAATGATATTTAATATATATGGAATACTAGAGGAACAGATACCTATATAACATGGCAGGCAAGTGGAAAAGAAGAAAGCAAGCACACTGAGTAACCCAGATACTTAATTTCACAATGCCTACTAAAATTTCAAATCCAGTGTTTCACAAGTCACTGTTTATCCTGTCTAAATTGTCACTGATATCCATGGATAGATACTGCTCCAAAGAAAGGTTAATGCTGTGTCCAGAGAGACACCATCTAAAACTTTCCAGCTTTCTAATACAGAACAAATAACTGCAGCCTTCAATGCATGTTCCAGTCACCTTTCTGTTTTCTGACAAACTTATGAACATGTGTTAGTTAAGAACTGTTGAACAGATTACTCCATATTGTGCTACAATGCCTGTGGGAGAAAAAAAAAATTTTATTGAGAATATATGCTGCTTTTTTCATGAAGATCATTTTGTAAGGGAAAGAGGTGGAAAGGGAGTCAGCAATGTAGAATAGACTGTACTCTACCCTCTAAAAGAAGTGTCTGGCACACAGACAACTAACAGTTTCTTAGTGATAATTAGCAAGTCAGCTTCTGTCTGTTTGTCTGTCTTCTGCTGTGTTCTGCTCTCACAGTAGTTGCAGTTACCTTCTTTCTTCCCACACAGCAAATCTACCAATAGATGAATTATCCTGGCACTAGTTAATAATTTAGTTTTTTAAAATTTTCCACAGGGTTTACAAGTAGCTATTTTTGTAGCATGAGTGAAATTGCATTACACAGAGCATTTTTCAGTGTTTGCCCTGTCAAATCATTTGCAGCTCTTATACTTGTAGAGTATTATTTGAACAAAGTAGTTTATGAGCTAGATACAGGCACCACCAAACGAAGGACTAGCTCACAAAAGAAGAAGTCTTGGGAACAGGCTTCTGGGATTACTGGTACAGTCCCAGGGCAGCAGCATTTCCAGAGGGCAGAGAGGTGCTCAGATGAAAAGAGAAGGGCAATGACCCCTGGCAAGGATGGCTTTACACATCTTCCAGAGAGCAGTTCTTTTTTGCTAGACTGTGTTTCTGATTTACCTGTGCTGTCACAAAGCTCCAAAGACACATGCCATAACAGGTTTCCCCCCACTTTTGTAGAGAAGAAATGTTCAGGAAAAGACAAAGATGCACACTGAAAATGTTAAGGCCTTCAAATATTGTGAGAATCCTTCAGACTCTTCCCCTTTTTCTCACTTCTTCATCAGACATAATCTTATTTACTTCATCTGTACTCTTACTTTCTAATTATTCTTACATTTTAAGGAAATTAATTTTTTTTTTTGCTGTTATTTCTTCAGCCACCTATTTTTCTTTTTCTAATTTTGGCATGGAATCATGAGGGACTTTTTTTCCCTAAATGTGGAAATACATTGCTTCTCACTTCTGTGATGTTAGAATGAGGGCACGTCAAGAAAAATATAAAGGATAAAGAACATAAATGAATCAAAAATTCTGCTGTGCATTCATGAACACTTAATAAGAATAAAATCTTGCCACTGACTAGTTACAATCAAGACATGCATCCCAAGTGCAAGTAACAAAAAGTCTATGACCACAGAGACAAAGCTGCAAGAACAACATAAATCAGGCAGCAAAGGCAAAATTACTCTGCCAGGCACAGTGTTTATAGCTTTGTTGAAAAGCTTTACTGTAGGTTGGTTTGGAACAGAACAGAAGTAGATAAAAACAACAAAATAGAAATAATAAACACATTTTGTATTTTGAGGAAAATATTCTCATGTCACAAAATCAAGGAGACAGTGCACTGCAAAAGAAATCTGAAATCCTGACTGAAAAGAAAAATGTGTATCATAAAAATGGAACTGCCTAGAATCTATCAAGAAGGGATGAGCATAAACAGAAAAAGAAAGAATTACAAAGAGATTAAAAATGTTGTTATAGAACTGCCCAGAAACAAGTATAACAAGCTCAAATGAAATTCGGATAAGCAAGTAGCTTTTAAAAACAAATTTCCCTCTTTGGATAAATGAAAAAATGGACTGCAGAGAGATTTACCCATTATAATTTTTACTTTTCACATGAAATTTTAGAGTGATGAATTTAAGGTCAAGTCAAAGAACAGCTCAGACTAGAACTCTTCAATAAACAAAAATCAAGCTCTCAGAAAAAAATCAAACAACTAAATTAAGGTCACTTATGCCACCTTTATTCAGTCTTCCACTACATCATTTGCTTTAACATAAATGTTATTACATGTTCATTACTCTTTTGCTACATTCAGTGAATAATTGCAGTATGCAGAGTAGATTGTGTTTGTTTAATAGAAAGCAAGACACTATTTTTTCAAAGCCTCTAGCTGCAGTGAAAAAGAAACTTAAGGTGCTGTGATGACAATTGCCTCCATTATAATGCAGGTCCATGGGACTAGGTCCTGTGAACATGCAAATAAAGTTAATACTACAGCATAAGAGGCAAGCCTCTGTTTGGCATTTCTTAATTTGAGAACTTGGAAACTTTGGATTTCCTTAATGTGCACTTCTCTGTATATATTTTGAAAAATGTTAACTGAAGTAAATAAAAATAAAATGGAAGATGTTGTTTCACGGTGATGGTCTGTGTAGGTCATCCATGGAACAGGGAACTACACCAGAGGCTGATGACACTCAAATAGTATCTACTTCAACTCGAATTTCTGAACAGGAGCATGTGACTGTGGTCACAAAGTGGTTTGCATTTTTACTTACTTTTTTCTATATTCTCCAATTTGTTACACACCAGGCATCTGTCCATGGATTACCTGTTTTTTCTGTTTTCCATTCTTGACTGCACAATGATGATTTCCCCCTTTCAACATCTCACTCCCACAGTTTGTCCACCTTGTCCCAAGACATAACTAATAACCAGATTGGTCACCTATGTACCCCGTGGCCAAGCTTGGGCTCCTCCCTGCCCTGTCCCAGTTCTGCTGAGCTGTGTATCACAGCCTCCTCCCTCACTTGCACGTGATGGTCCAGGATTTTCCACTTCTGTATTTGAGGCAGTCACTCAGAGAGCTTTTTGTATGATCATCCAGTTCAGAGAAGAGGTCTAATTTAGAAACCTCTCTCTCTTAATGAAGTCCACAGGTTTTTAAAGCAAAATGGCTTTCGAACTTGCAAGCCTAATTTTAGGTACATCTGTAGTGCCTGGGCAGTGACAGCAGTGACAAGAGTTCCCTTATTTATCCCAAGATATAATCTTAAGTTTTTTAACGATGAAATCTAAGGTATCTACCCTGTGGTATTTGACAGTTCTTCAAAACCTAGAATAGCTGGATTTCAAAAGGGACAGCGTAAGATGATGAAAACTTAGCAGAATGGACCTCTGTTTTCATTATAGATGAAATGCTCAGAAAGAAGGAATATTCTGAATATTGCTATCATATCTGAATAATCAACCATACAAACAGATCAAGTTGCCTGCAAGAAATAGATTTTACAGCAATTTAAGGATACATACCTTCTTACTCTTTTCACACCTTGGTACTAATAAGTGCATTGCTTTTAAAGAGACTCAGTTGCGTTATCATAAAAATAAATGCCTTTATTATTTTTTTCTACATAACAGAACTTAATGGGAGGAAGAGCGTTTTGGACAGGTATTTTAGTGTGATCATTTACAACATTTTATACAAGACTACATTAATCCACTCGGACTTGTGCAAAGCATTTGACATTCTATATGACATCCTTGTCTCTAAGCTGGAAAGATGTGGACTTCATGGATGGACCACCTGGTGGACAAGGATGTTGGCTTTTAAAAAAACCTTATTTTTCATAAGAAGTGCTGTAATTTGAAATATGTTTGGGTGACACCTATTTTTCAGGTGCAGAGTTCTAAAATATCTTGCAGTCAGACAGCATCACTATAAATTAAATCTCAAAACTAAAATTACTACTAGAAAGTTTCTGAGCAGTAGCTCTGATCTTCCCTAAAAGCAGATGATGATCTTAATGGGCTATTAAATCCCTGTATTGATTGCGACGCTGGTTATTTGCTGGTGACTTCCATTGTACAAGGCTAGCTCTTGAGTGATGACTTCTTTGTAACTCATGACTGACAATGATTTGACAGGGAGATGTGAGTAAAATTTTCTTTTTACACTGAAAAAAATTTAAGATGAGGAAATCTCTAGTGTTTGAATTTTTCAAGTATTTTCTCAAAAGTCAGTCTCTCTTTAGCACTTAAGATGGGTGAGGATTTTTTATTTATAACATTATCTGATTATAAAAGGTATAGTTTCACTTTGACTTAATTTATGTAAATTACTGCATTTGTTCCCCATGATTCAAATAAGATTGAAAATATATCATCAACAGGTATAAAAGCTTATTAGAATGGGTCAATTATAATGAGAATTTATAATTTGAATCTGAAAGAAGGCACTCAATTGGAAATTATTTTAAATTGCTAGGATCGATCTGAACTCCTGTAATTATGAAAATTTTCAAATACGATGATGTAGCAGCTACCTAATTTCATACTACACACTTAGTGGATATTCTAATTACCTAGTTTTTGTGGATCAACACTAAATCTTGTGATCCAGTGATCAAGTAAAAAAACTGGTAAGAGGTAAGGAGGCATAAAACTCACTCATGTATTCTGCCATTACATTTTCTACATATTAAACCAAATCCCTGGTTTTCCAGTTGTCACAGAGTCTGGATGTAAGATACTAGTTTTATACCACTTTGTATCACCACTATTAGCCACATCCAGCTACCTTCAGAAGGTAAAATCCTCCCCAGCGTCCAAGCTGCTACTGCTGTTAATTTAAAAGAAACCTGGAAAAGGCAAAATGGCAAAAGACCAAAGAAATTATTGAGTCCATCTCCCTCTACTGAGGCAGGCTAGACCCACCTTAACAGATGTTCATCTAGTCTCCCTTTCAAAGACTCCAAAAATAGAAATATTTTACACTAGGCAGCTTGTTCTTAATTATCAGTGTGCTTTGGATATTGTATTTTTCCATTTAACTTAAACCTCTCTTGTTGCAATCTCAGATGTTTTTTCTTGTCCTCCAGTGGACATGGAGTGTAACCGAATACCACTATGTAACAGGCTGTATATACTGCAAGATGGATCCTTTAACAGTCTTCTTTTTCTAGCCCAAGTTAACTTAGTGCTTTCAGTTATCCTCAGAGATCACAGTGTCTGAATCTTTTAGCATTTTTAGCTCTTCTCAGAACTCATTCTAACTTGCATACATCTTTCATAAAGAGTAATTCCTAAAATTAGACACATCATTTTAGCTGAGGCCTCACTAGATCTGGAAAAAGCAAAATAATTACTACTTATGTTACATATAACACAGCTGCTCATACCACCTAGAATGAACACACACACACTGTTGATTTACATTTATTATGTTACTGTATGCAATATCTTCAGAATCCTTTTCTGCAATTCTTCTGACTAGAGTGATTTCCCACTCTGTATTTGTTGGGGCTTTTTTGATCCCCAAGTGCCTTAATATGCATTTTTCTTTATTGGATTTCATCTTTCCAATTTCAGATAATTTCTTGAAGCAATTTATAGCTTTCTATCCCAATAGTCATCCTTCTTTCACTCTACCTTCTCAAGAGACCCTACCTAACAGCACTTAGAATTTGCTGTCTCCTTTGTTGAAATATACTTCTTTCAGTCTTCATCCTCCTCTTTGATCCATGCATACTCTTCCTAGAATCCCAAATACATCAAAATCACCTATACCAACCTGTCCTATTTATTTTCAAGTGGTACTGTCTGTCTAGTTAGAATCACCTGTAAAACTGCTAATCTATCCATCTATTCAAATAAAAACACTGTGTCCATCTGACAAGTTGTTATTCCTTGTGTGAAAAGCAAAATTACTCTTCAATGACACAAACTTAATTAACACTATCTACTACAACCCTGCGATTTCAATACATTACATAGCTACACAAAAATAGCCTCAACCACCTACTCCACTTTGCAGTTTATAGTAAATCCTTACCATTAAATTAACCTTATTCTTTTCCCCTTTCATCTTCGCCCAAGTATCCAACCAAGGTGCCTCCTCCTGAACTTCAGAGCAGGTATGTGTACATTCTTGATCCACAGAGTTCCCTGTGTTTTTCCTTCAGCATGGGCAGGGTTTCACCCTCCATTAAAACTAGACATGAGCATTGTACCTATTTCATACAAACGCTGACTTCTATCCTGAAGCCTCAGAACTTGCCTGGCTGCTTTTCAGAGAAAACAAAGGATGACCTGTTGTAGTGACCTGCATGGTACCAGCCCAGGAACAATGCAGACTACAAGCACACATAAGGAGAAGGTTGATGAGTAGGGATTAAAATGGATGAACATAAAAAAGCAGTATTTTATTAACACAACAAAATGCTGCATAACATAGCCAAGCGAGTAAACAAGAAAAATCTGTAACAGCCCTATAATTACCATGTAAATTGAGATTAATAATAGTAGAAATACTCATCCCATGATCTTCTAATCAACAAATAGCAGATTACAGGGTAATTAGTAGGGAATTTATATATGATTATTAGGCTCTAGATTACATGGTGACTAATTATAGTAGCAATCTGAAGGCACACTAATGATCATGGAATCATATGGCCAAAAGTACACAAATTACATGTGTAGCATATTCTAGAATTGGATACATGGGCAAACATGGATATAAATATAACAAGATATTTTAAATTATTTATCCATTTCTCAAAAACACTGAAAATAAGGCACCTAAGTAATATACATACAAACAAACAAACCACTATGTAGATTATCAGCACAAGATTTAGTAGGGAATATTATTCAGGAGTTATCGAATCATATGACCATAAAACTATGTATATCAATTTTACTCATTTGGAAAAAGGATAATTCAGAAAAAATTTGAAAGCCTAAGCAGTATGATGGATACATGGTATTTTTATGAGTCTTTTTATTATTTTTCTGATGTGGTAGGGTATGCAGCAACTGTCTTGCGTGAAACTACTGGAGACAGAACATTAATGAAACTCAGACATTAATTTAGGTGCCAAAAGTGAACTTCTAGTCTCAAGTTTAGACAGCCTTAAAACAATCTTCAGAAGAAATGACTATAAAGCACTACTTCAGTTAGTATGGTGATATTAAAACAATAATGATTTATTTCTTGGGAAAACCAGGAGAGAGGGTCATTTCTTTGCAATAAAAGAGAACATTTCTATAGCCTCTGCCATATCCACTCCTTCATCGATCAATGTCTGCTTTCTACTGCAATCCAAAGCAGTAACAATGACCTTTAAAAGATAGAGACTCTGTCACAGGCATGAAAAAAAGAGCAGGAAAGCTAATGGAACAGAGTATACACTCCACAAAATTTAATCAGAAGAATATAGAAATTAAAAGCTAGTAAAAGCAATAAAGTTGTGGAGAAAGAATATCTAATGAGAAATAATATAGAAAAGAGTGTGGACCATACTCTTGTAGCTGCCTGAACCAGCTTGACTTTAAGCTCTAGTTATAAATGCTAAACAAGATCAAAAGACTTGTTTTGAAGTGAACTATTTGACACAGCATGCTTCATTCTCATATTAGTAAGGATCTGAGAATGTTCTAGAGATCATTAAACTGTCCAGTGCTGTTTAGCTCTATGGAAGATGCTTCAGAAAGTCTTCTTACACAAAGGCTGAATTTTGGAGTAGCAGTTCTCATAAACTTTGAAGACCACTTATAGATTCAGGACATAGAACGTTTTATCTGTGAATCTTCCATTATGCAAACCTAGAAATTATTTCTGAAACTAGAACTGACTCATTTCTTTTGAGAATAAGCTTGGGAGGAGACCTGGCATGTACCATTCTTCTCCCTGCAGCACAAAAGAAAGGCTTGGTTGCCCCTCTGGCATCATCCAGCCTCCTTAAGCTGGTACAGAAATGCCATAGGCCAAGGAAACACACAGAGTAGAAGAAATTGTTATTGAGTTGCCTATTTTCTGGAGCTAGAAATGCAGACATCAAAAACAAAGCAGGTCTCAACCCCCCAAAAAAAGATTAGTAATCCTGAAGCTCTTTCTTTTCATTTTGTTTAATTAATATTTTATAACTCCTCTGCAGGGCTTTTCTCCAAGGCCTTCTGACACAGAAAGCTCACTAGTGAAGTGACTCCAGAGCATAGTGAGGCCAGAGGTGGAAATGGGTATCTTGGGCCATGAGATGTAGTTAATTAGACATTATAATGACTTATATAGCTTATGTCATATTCTGTCAACATGTTTCTCCTCTTCAGGTGAATTTTTATTTCTATATAGTCTTCAGTGATGTTTTCTTTAAAATGTTCCCACACTATGGTCACAACTATAGGGTCCCATAGCATTAATATATTCACCTGTTAAAACAGAAGCAGCATTGCTGCATTAGCCATCATGACACCTGAGTTAAAAAGCCTTGTCAGCTGGATACTTGCACAATTTCACTGCTTCCAAAATCATGACTGAGGCTAGCTATGGACTCTGCTCTGACCTTCACTCCACAGTGAAAATAAATTATAACTTTTTCCTGATTTGCTATCATTTTTAGGGAAATCCAGCTGCTGTATTTACCTTATGCTCATTTATCACAATCATAACAACAATTAATCAACTCTTTATTCACTCAAACCTAATTTTTGTGAAACTGATTAAAAAAAAAAAAAGGATTCAGTTGATAAATATATGTGAAATGGATGAGAACAATGGCAGAGGAAATTACTAAATATTTATATTTTTGCAAACTAAGTAAAAAACTGAATCATTAAGGCATATGTACAAGAGATAAACAGATAGAAATGACACTAAAGAAAGTAGACTAATTCTAAAACAACAGAAGGGAAGATAGTTGTGAGTGATAATAATGAAATATGCCAGAAATTGTTGCAAAATTTACAGAAATGAAAATTAGATAGAATTGAGGGCTACTAAACAACAAAAAGTAACAAGACCTCCAAAACATACTGTTTGTCTTCCAGAATGATGAATAGATGAAAGATTGGGAGAAATAGAAATGCTAAATACATCACGAGGAAGTACAAAACCTAACACAGGTAAGTTAAGATGTATTTTATAATAGTGCAGGGTCTAGTCTTCAAACTAACAGCCATGACAGATTTCACATAGTCTATGTGATTCCTAGATTCATAGATATTAGGGGTTGGAAGGGACCTAGAAGACCATCTAGTCCAACCCCCCTGCCTGAGCAGGATCACC
>JAOEGS010003813.1:126067-138418 GCA_025447755.1 Corythornis vintsioides
TGAGGTCCCCCCTCAGTCTCCTCTTCTCCAGGCTAAAGAGCCCCAGCTCTCTCAGCCTCTCCTCATAAGGGAGATGCCCCACTCCCTTCAGCATCTTGGCAGCCATACACTGGACTCTCTCCAGTAGCTCTTTGTCCCTCTTGAACTGGGATCCCAATCCACCAATAGAAAATGTATTATTTTTTTTTGGAAGGCCTTAACCTGGAGATTTACATGTGTTAATGATGTATTATTTGCTAGTTTTTTTATTTCTACACTATAGGGTTAATTTGGCAAGAAATCATTTAATACTTTCAGCAAATGTGTAAAACCACAAAAAAAGTACATTTCTAATATTGTATTTCCTTTGCATCAATAGTTCAACTTTCAATACTTTTACTGCTTTATGAAACGAAAATTTAGTATACCTTTGGAAGATAATAAAGTAGGGTGCTAAAGAAACATTTGAAAGTGAATTTTGAGTTTCCATCAAACCTGTGTCATAAGAGAGAGTTTCTCCTGCCCCTCTACTCTGCCCTGATAAGGCCACATCTGGAGTACTGTGTCCAGTTCTGAGCCCCCCAGTTCAAGAGGGACATAGGATTGATTGAGAAAGTCCAGTGAAGAGACACAAAGATGATTAAGAGAGTGGAGCATCTCTCTCATGAGGAAAGGCTGAGGGATCTGGGGCTCTTTAGCTTGGAGAAAAGGAGACTGAGGGGGGACCTCATCAATGTTTCTAAATATATAAAGAGTCAGTGCCAGGAGAATGGAGCCAGGCTCTTCTCGGTGATGCCTGATGACAGGACAAGGGGCAATGGGTGGAAGCTGAGGCATAGGAAGTTTCATGTAAACATGAGGAGGAATTTTTTTCACAGTGAGGGTGACAGACACTGGAACAGGCTGCCGGGGGGGGGTTGTGGAGTCTCCCTCTCTGGAGACTTTGAAAACCCGCCTGGATCTGTTCCTGTGTGATCTGGTCTAGGTGATCCTGCTGTGTCAGGGGGGTTGGACTAGATGATCTTTCAGCGTCCATTTTAGCCCCTGACATTCTGTGACTCAACGAATGCACCCTGTCACATCATTACCCACTGTCAGAAACTAGAAGTGCAGTACTTTATAAGATACTCCTTGCTCTGTGCTTATTTCATGCTTTTGGATTAGCAGAAAATAATTTCACACTCAGTGAAATTAGTGTTACATGCAAGAAGAATATGTAGTTCGAAGCTTCCTTCTGCTGAATTGGCCTTATTTGGTACAAACAGTTCCTAGAGAGTCATTCCTATAATTTAAATGGTTCCGTGAGATCAAGGGTAATTTTTTTCCTCTTCTTTCACTCTACTCTCAGCACAACAGGAGAAAACATTTACATTATGACTTTCAATCTAGTTAAGCACTTACTGTTAAGTATGTGCTTAGGTTTTTGTTAGTCAACAAAGCACTTGAAGTTTATTTCTTTCATTCTTACTGACTTCAAATCATATACAAGCTTAAACTGAAACACACATATGTGCTTTCAAGCAAGTCCAAACTGAGAAATAAATTTTAAATGGACTTATCCAAGAAAAGCTTCAAGCTGCTATCTGATTCCATTAAAATTCATTAAAGATTTTATCCTGCTCAAAATCCCTGAGTATAGCTGGGGAGATTAAATTGTCAACCTTTGAAACTTTCTCTAGAGTTAAAACCTTTCAGTCAAAAAACTTTGAATAAATATCAAAGATGTCATATTACGTTCTGCAAACAACTTCTGATTTTTAAGAAATAAAAATAATCTATGATGTAATGAGATTAAAATACACAATATTTGTAATCTTGAAAAACATATGCTAGTAGTGCTTTTCAAATTAGCAAGGGATAACCAATTCTTAATGAATTTCAGAAATATCACCAATTATTCTTTTCTCAAATGCACAAGTCATCTTTGTGCTCTTTTTTTTTTTTTTCTACCCATCAAATATTATAAATGAAATAATTTTGGTAGAACAGCAGACTACACTGTTGAAGGTCTTTAAATTTTTATAATGAATGGAGTATCTATCAATGGTCAGGTGCAAGTTACTCAATCTCACATAACAGAGTCCTGAAGAAACCTGAAGAAATGTTTGATGTCTCCGTCTTCCAATTAGCCTTGTTATTCTACTATCTGTAGCACCATCATAATATGATTTTCACAGATTCAGCTCTTGTTTTCCTCACTTCTGAAAACTTGCCTGAATGACCCTTTGCTAAGATCCTTGCTCATGCTCTGTGACGTCCCCTGGGGGCACAGGCTGGCACACTCATATATTACCCACTGACAGAAAAATAAGATACCCACCTGTTCAACCTAAAAAGCATATGCTCATTCCTAAACACCTCGCCAGGTGCTCCACTAGTCACCTCTGTCTCAGTTACAGCTCTGCATTTTTTCTGTATTTCTGTCTCTTTACCACTGTTTCTTGGTGTAATCCCCTTACCCAAGTTTTTTTTCTGCATTACACCAATTATCTTATTTTCAATATTCCTCAAGTTCTACCTGTTCAAATTTAGCAACTAAAAATAACTGATGAACTCAGCTAAGTCTTCACTGAAGAACTTCATCCTTCTATTAATTTTAGAATCAGATTCATATCTGGAGTCTTAATCAACCAAAACTTACATAAACTACAGGCAGCACATCTGCCTTCACACACATACAAAAAAAGTTATCTGCTACCACATGTGCACTTATTGCCCACAGGATTAAAAATGGACAAGGATGGCCTGAAAAGCCATTTGTGAGCCATTATAAGCTCAAATGCAATTTATCTCTTCATCAGTTTCTTAGACTGGGCTTCTCTGTCCCCACTGAAAATATTAAATCTGCTGTTCCCCACTAGAAGTTAAGAAGGAAGATGGAAAATGAAACCTTGCCAATGTTCTCTTTCGAGAGTCTGTCTGAGGCTCAGAAATCCTCAGCACTCCTCCTCCTCAGCAGTGCCACCTGGAAGTGCTGCCCAGACTCTCATTACCCTGCCCACTCTGCATTTCACTTAGTTATCAAACGGGAAAGCTCTTTCTCCTCGGCCTGTATGTCTGCTATTATTTCTTACATATGTCATTTTTCACATACTATTTTTTTTACTGTGAATTTCAGTGTCCTTTTTAACAGAGAAGTTTGAAAAGATGAAGCCATCTAGCACAGTTTTCTAAAATTTTTAGTAGTAACCTTCTCAGCTGTGTGTCATCAGGAGATACGAACCTTGTTCTAAGCAAGGAGACTGCTTGGCTGTCTGATGAAAGGGTGTGTAAAAACAGAAGCAGATAAGAAACCCACAGTGTATAAACATGAGGAGAACAGCTTCTTATAACATGAAAGCAGCACCACTGATAAAGTGGTTAAGGCAGTGAAGTATCTGAAGAATAACAGTCACAAAAAAGGAGTAACCAAATAAAGATCAAAACCTTATCCCCATGCTACAGGACCTACCAAGTAGTTAAATGAAGCCCAAGTTAAAAAAAGAGTTAAAAAGCAAACCACATTTTTATTAAAATATATTTAGGCAGAGAGTTTTTAGTAAAAAAAATTATATAGATCTGTATGGCTTTCGTGATACATATAGCATTCAGGAAAGAGAAAGAAGGAAAATATTCTAAAAAATAAAAGTTCAAAATTAAAATAATTTTATTAAATACAAAACAATTTATTTTTAAATGCAGAAATAACATTATTATGGGTTTTGCCCTCTCCTCCGTCCCAATCCTATTTTTTGCCCTTCTATTTCTAGTTAATAGCATGCAGACACACAGAGACACATCTGAGAGCAGAACAACAATAACTGTATTTATATGTGGAGAAAAAAATAAGTACATTACATTAGGTAAATGAGTACATTTTACATTAGGTAAAATAGATTACAGATACATTACGTAAAATACATTTAAGGATTAATACATAGTATTAAGTGCACAAATAAAAGAAATGTCCCACCTTACACCATACCTAAAAGAAAAGTCATTGTCTTATTCTCCTGTATCACTGTCTCCCTTACTCAAGCATGGCTGGAAATGAAGAATCAGGATGTTCCACAGAGACTGAGGCCCCAAGTGTTTGCCTTGAGAAGCCCATCTGGAGCAGCTGGGGACTATGAAGGGACAAGTCATGGCTGAAAATAAAACCTCCCAATTCATTCTAATAGAAAACTAATGAGAGGTCTCTCCTGGTCTGTGGTGTGCTGATTAGTGGTCAGCTCCATGTCCCAAATTGTGAGCTTCATGAAATCAATGGCAAAAATCCTCTTGTTTTCAACATGAGCAAGATTGCCCATGATATTTATAAAGGACAGTAGCAGGAACGAAGAGTTTTCTGTAGTCCTAGTACTATTTTCTTAAACATCTCTTCTACCTGCAGTTTCCTTTGACTGCAAATACACCAAAACAGGGAAAAAAACCCTACATTCAGAGTCAGTGAGATAATTCTGAACAGGAGGAATGTCCACATGCATGTAAAAGTTATCTACAGCATTTCAGACAAACCCAAAATATTACATTATTAGTGGCAAGGAAAATACTTGGTATGTTTAAATGGCAATGTCTAAAATTGGATTCCAAATTATAAAAGTAATTTTTAATACAACTTAAAGCTGTCATATTTTATATAGATGATATAGATACATACATCACTGGAAATGTGAATAAGCACACAAAACATTTTGAGATATTTACTGAAGTAGAGGGAGGCATCAGAACTAAAGGTCCTTTTCCTGCAAGCTAAGACTGACCCACAAAACTTACTCTTTTACAAAACCATATTATCTACTAATCATGTAAGCACTAGATTCATGTAAATTCCACTAGGTTTGATTCAGTATCTAAACAACCATTTTTTAATACCTGAAGTCTGTCATTATTAACTAATTACAGCAATCAAACCAACCAGCCAACCAACCCCAAGTGTATGTAGATGAAAACTGATACAAAGCCTCTGCCATCACAGAAAACATCCCTGCATCTGTTATGAATAGATGAGTGGATGAAGAAAAATAATCATGGCAAAGAGAGGCGAACATGTCAAGAAACTTTCCAAAACACCAGGTATAAGACTTGATAAAGTGAATTTGTTCATTATGAGAATAACTTCTCTGCCTCATGATAGAGATGATCTGATTCCTAGTTAGTATCTAAGATCAAAGCTGGCAAAGAATGCTTCCATTTATTTTTACCTGAGCTAAAGCATCACTTCTTCCTAAATTAATTTTTCTTCTGATTCAGGACACTGTCCTCATTCTCCTCAGACGTGCAGGAAATTGCATTGACAGTGCATCAGTTGCATGCAGTTACCTACCATCTGAAATGCTATTATATTGTAATCCAGCTGTCAGATTTTCCATTTAATTAAATAATGCTAATTTCATCCATATAAAGTTTGAAAAATTACATCAATCTGAAAGCTGGGTAACAGAATGGCTGTGCACCAAACCTTGGCTTTCCAGAAGTTCACATCCTTAACAGAACTATGAAGAGGTGATTGATTCCAGGTATCCAGATAAAAGACCCATTGCTTTCCAACAAACACAAAGACTGGAAGAAAAATCAGCTCCTTAGTAGAGGCATTATGTATTTAGGTATTTTGCAAGATGAATAAACCTTTGGTCTGCTTATGTACTGCAGAACTCATCAACATTTCTATTTTGTATTGCCTAACATTCACTGCACTATGTATTTGCTATGTAGACCACTTTCTGGATTTTATACTACACAAAAGCAATATATAAGGAAAGAGAAAATGCACCATAAAGTAGAAAAAATGTGAGAGCACAAAATGAAATAATGTATAGAGCCTTTCATGGTAAATTGTCCTTCTTTATGAGAGAAATGTGACCAGCCATGTAAGTATATATGCTTGGACATAATCTAGGGATTGCATGGATCTAAAATGATTTTATATTAATTCTAGTTTTCCAAAAAGCCACAATGTGGTTTTTGGTTTTTTTTAGCTGAAGTTCAGTTAAATGAGCAAGATGCCAGAGTAAAATATATTTCCATTTTCTTTTTGAAAATAGATTAATTTTCAGTTTTGTTGCTTGAATAGTTTTATGTTTTTTTGTTTATGCTCCCATTCATAAAAGCATATAGATGCATGCATCACTTTAATTGTGCATTAAACTCAACCATAGTCACTGAAACTTTGCACCTTGTGACTAATTCCATTGGCTTTACCAGAACCTAGGCACTTGCTTAAAACTATTAGAAATTATGGAGGTGCTTAAATATTTTGCTTAATTAGTCTGCAACGACTCTCATGTACCAAACAGTTAATGAATTGAACTATAAACAGAAGAATACTTGTTTCGCAAAATAGATATTTGATTAGCAGAAGAGTTCAAAAATAGTACATGAATTTTATTTCCTACATGAGTAAAAAAAATTAATTAAAAAACCCCCACATTCACCTTCAGTAGATATCAGATTGTAAGAGTATCAGCAGAAATATTTTGAAGGCTTTTCTTCTGCTTTAGCTGATGTTTCTCTAAGGACATTAACTGATAGTGAAAGATAAAAGTAGAAAACAGCCCAGCTTGGAGTGTTAAAGTGGTGTGCCACTGCAGAGTGAATTTACAAAATGTATACTACATTAATTAAATTCAATTAATAAATTATAGAACGCCAGAGAACAGATTAAGAAAAAATTTATTACTTCCCAGAAGAAATGATATAAATAATAAAGGCATAACTAATGTTTATGGATTCCACTGATAAGGTCTTTCCTTTTCATAATTCAATTCCATTTTTAAAGTTGCATCTATCATGCATGCAAGCATTTTGCTTTTTAAAAATAAGTAACAAGACTTGCTTAAATTTAGCCATTAATATAAACTATTATAAAACATCTGTGCATAGTAACTGTAAACTCTGGGGCCTGTGGTGTCATCTTTGTTTCAGAGATAAACTGCAAAGATTTGTAGAGATTTGCCTAAACCTGGACTAACCAAGGATCAGACTTTGCTTAACTCAAAATTTTAAGTGCTACAGAAGTAAGAAAGAGAATGCAAGCCTCTTGCCTGGAGCTAATGTGGGTTAAATCCAAATACATATTTCCTGATAGAGCTAGGTAGATACCTTCAGCATAAATCTGAATAATCTCATTTAGAGATGCCCATCTCTTTACTCTGGTTTTATGGCAAGCCTCAAGGCCACTTGTGAAAATATTTGCCCAGAACACTGAATGGAGATCTCTTTAAAAACCATTAATGGGAAACACTAACCTTAGCTTCAGCCATGTACATCCATGGAGTTTTCAAATTGCTGACTTTTTTTTTTTTCCTTTTAAGGGGGAAGGGAAGGGACAGCAATCACAAAAGCATAAGGAAGTGGAGGATAAAGCTGAACCAGCTGGATGAAAACTGCAGCCTGCCTCAGAATCCCACATAGTTGAGTGACTGGGGCACTGAATGCTGTGGAACCTTGTGAGTAGCAATGGTTTGAGGGAATTGATTTTGCTAACCCTCCTCTAATTATTTGATAAATAAATCCCTGAACTAATTCCTGAACTGGTTCACCAGAGAGCTACCTAAATGTCAAACAGAAAAGCAATGGCATGGGTGGGACTGATGCTAGAGAGGGAGGAGGATTACAGAATTGTGGCAACTGGGATTGGATCAGTTTAAAATGAACCACACCTTTCCAATTCTGAATCCCACATAAACTGTGACACAGGGAAAACCTGACACCAAATCAATGGAGATGTGATAGACTCTTGAGTATCATTCATGTTTTGATCCCTGTGAATAAAGGAAGATCTGTTTCTAAAAAGAAAAGTCCTTAGTCTAAGAAGTCTATGAAGATACCAACATGAAAAAAAATATAATTTAAAAAAATGTTGAATTATTTACTCTGTTCAAACATTAGATATGTGTACCTTAGAAAAGCCATTGTATGCAATTTCACTTTAAAAGTCCTTTAACTGTTTTAAATACAGGGAGGGAAATAATTTGGCACAGAGTTTTTATGTTTGTCTGAGGACTCGATGAGATAGCTTAATTCCCTGAGGTCGGTAGCAAGCAACCTCAGGGAACCTATTATCCTGTTTGACTACCCTGAATGTTATTAAGTTCACTTAATTCATGTCTTGCTAGGAAAAAAAAAAAAAGGTAAAGCTCACACCAATTTAATCATTTGTAGAATTTATTATTTTACAGTAATCTTTGCAGAACCTTGATAAAAAATCTATTAAAACACAGCACAGTTACATACCAGAAATTGTACAAAAAAAAAACCAAAAGTGACTTGTACAGTTATTTTATTTCTATGAGTTTTGCAGCATTCCACAGAGCAGTGAAACAAACACCTCATCTCATGGGCACAATAAAAAAGGAATGTTTGAGAAATAGGAATGCACAGCATGGGAGAATGTGTCCTGCAGTTGCCTCTGGTAATTTAAAGACAGGAGGCTGAAATGAGAACTTTCACAATTAAGATAAAAAATGCTGGATATTCCATTTGCTGAGAGACTGCTATAACCAGCACACTATCCTGAATATTCAAATGAGATGTGCTAGTATGAATATACATAACTAAGTTCCTTCAGAAAAAGAATGAGCAAAAAGACATCCTGGAGCACTGCTACTCTGTCTTCCACAGTAAGAGAATATCAACACCCATCTCTGAAGAGCTTCTCCAGCTGCTGGTATTTCAGTGTCTCCTACTAGAGAACTCAGCATTCATCCAACATTTTTTTTTTGCAAAACAATGGCCACGATTCAATTTTGTGAGAGAAGCAGTTTTGCATATATGTGAGATAGGCTTTCAGAATGCTTAACAGAACAAGTTCCTCAGCAGATGTAGGCAAAGCAACACCTTGTTTCCAGATTTCAATCTAGTTTTGGCAGAAGCTAGGCACAAACTTGCTCAGACCGGGCAGGAGTCTAGACACCCTAGTAACAGCATTTCCATGTTTGAACCGGCTAAGTCAATGCGCTCCGAAGCAAGGCATCAACTCTGCAAGCCTCAACACAATCACACTTCTGGATGTAGGCATCTAAGTTACATTCTTGAGGCTTAAAAACACATTTGGATTAAGCCAATATACTACTAATAATTTAAATGCTTTTAAAAAACTCATTCAACATCATAATATTAAAACAAATGTGACAGATGCTTTATGAATGTGTAGATGCACTTGTATCATGTGTGACTGTTCATTACAAGAATGCTCTGATTTTCATACTATGAAGGAACTACTTCAGATGGGTGGAACAATTTCCCCCTTCCTTTGTCACAGGCAGGGATTTCTTGTATGAAAGGGTGCTTGTTTACTTCACAGAACTTGCCTGATCATAAGCTTCTTTAGCAAAGCAAAACAAATGAAAAGCACATACCAGACTAATTATCTTTACTAGTTATTCTTCCTCCTCAGAGCAGTCCCACGTTTTTAGGCACTGTACATGATGTGTCAAGAGGAGAAGATACAGAGCTATTTGCTAGTAATAACCATCATGTATCACTGAAGGACTTCTCAGTTTCCTCCCTGCAGGTTTGAACAGGTTCTCTAGCAAACTTGTAGTAGTTTCACTATGATGGTGGCAGTAAAGATACACTTTAACAAGATTTGTAATGAAAATTAGGTATTTGCAGGGAAGAACAAAGCACACTTTCAGGTAGACAAACATAAACCTGCTCAGCCCACAGGAGACTCCTGTCTGCAGTCATGGAGACATTTAAATGACAGATTCCTTTCTCAGAGGACCAAAAGGACCAAGAGTTAGGTGCTTAAATTGTACTTAATTTGCATGATATGTGTGTTGCAATGTCCCCTCAAAATGACAGAAGAATCTCTCATAGAAATTTATAGATAGGTAGAAAGTTTGTAATCTTTTCCATTAGTTTAAAATTGTTTACCAAAGTCTTCCTGGGAGGGAAAAAAAAGCCTACAAACAAAAAGGAAGGAATGGGAGGTAGGTTACTAATTTAGCACCCAAAGAATCCTAACTACCAGTGTGTCTGGCAAGCTGTTGGAGTACATACATGAAAGGCAGCATGGAGTAACCAAATTGACACTGTTTTGCCCCCTCAAAATTCTGAGCTTATAAAGGAATATTACTACACTGAGTACTTTTTACAGCTGAAGTAGAAGAAAAAAACCCACCTTAAATCATGAGAAAATATTTGAACTACTGTTCATTTTTAAACAAACAAAAAAAACCTCCAAACCAACCAAACCCAACAAAACAAAACCAGAAAACAAAATATCTTTTTAAGCAAGACATTCAGTGTCTTGGAAAAGAATCATATTTAACATTTGGTACTTTTAAGGGAAAATGAAAACAGACCTAACCCTGGTGTTACCAGGTGTTTACCTGCAGTGTAAAGGAATAGAAACATAAGGCATTAAACTCTGGTTTAAGCTAAAGGAATCTGGCTATAACCTACTGCATGCATGGTGAAAGGGAAAAAGATAACTACCTGTGACCAAACGTGCACACATTAAGTTAAAAGAGTGGCAAAAAATGAAAGAAAAGAGACCCAGGCTGCAGACCTTCCTATGATATGTGGCTGAATTGGGCAAGAAACTAAGTTTCATACTCACTATTGCAATCAAGTGGCCAGCACTACTTCCATGTGTAATTTATGAATTTAGGATTGTCATTCTCATTGTATTTAGAAAGAACAGCAATTTCTTTCCCTGAAATACTGCGAATAATAGCTAGCATTTGAAAGATACATTTTAAGTAGGTTATACAGAGGTGGTAAAGCTCACTAATAACATGTTGACATTCTAAATATAGACATTGCTATTATATTGCTACAACTACAGCTAGTGAATGCTTTGGATGCCAGTCTAGCAAGGTAAGAAGCTAACTTTAATCATAAGAGGCAAGACACTCCACTGAATGGAACTAATCCAGTGCTTACAAACCTTGCTGAATCATAGCCCTTTTGAACCTGTGCTGTCATACAGGCCAATGGTTGAAGTCTGGAAATAGGAGGCTCTTTAAATAAAGTTCCTCAATGGAAGTAAGTTAACCACTAAGGAAAGTTTGTAGCATAAAAAAAAAAAAAAAAAAAAAAAAAGTTGAAAGTAATCAATATCTTCTGTAAAGCTTTTTCCATAATTTTTAACATCTGAGAAGTGAATGATTTCTTAGGTTTTTGGGGTTTTTTTTTAAATACATTTCAGGAATAACACATATCAATCTTCTTGGACAGTCTGAAATTATAGTACTATCTCTTGAAAATACAATTTTAATTTGTAATTGCAGTTAGCTTGTACTTTTCCCAAGATCATTGCCATTTGCAATTGTTTGGCTAAAATAAGTTACATTTTTCTGTAGGCTGAGATTTCTTCAATGTGTGAATGTTTACTTTTCAAACTGCTATCTTAAACAATTTTTTCTGCTGTTGTTAAGAGAGGCTTGTTGGCCTGCTCATCTTTTGTACAAATAGGTACCAAACTGACGGCCTGACAGAAAATTATAATTTACAATTTAAGGAATCTATAAAATATTCCTTTGAAGGTATGGATCATAGTATTTTTTTTTATACAATGCACAAAACATAGTATAAAAAGAAATTAACTAATAAAGCAAAGCAGAAGTGCAAATCTTACATTCTGAAGGGTATACAAATGCAATTTGAAATTTTGTAGGAAAAGTGACTTCATCCTCTTTAACTGGTGAGTCTTTTCACAGTCTGACAGGAAGCAGAGATCACTTAGTAGTTTTCTGAATTAGTCATAAGCCTTCATGTCAACAAGCTAATAGAAAAAAAATGCACATTATATCCTGAGTATCGTGACTATAAATGCAACTGTAGAGACCTCTTAAAATTCAGGAAAGATGTACACATATTTATCATTCTTTTATCAAATTTATATATTTATACTTTTTTTGTATACCCAGAATGATTTATTATTACTGAACCTACGCCATACAGAAGCTCCTACTGCACATACAGAATACATAAGCTCCTACTGCACAGAAATTAGTAGGCCTTATTTTCCTGTTTTCATATTTATTAAAGAGCAGATGCAAAATGCCACCTGTGTGACTTGATTTACACATTGGTGTTGGGAGATATCCTGATTATTCAAGTATAGGGTAGAAGGTGTGAACAGAACAAAACAGGGCCAGAAAAAGGTATGGAAAAAATAAGGATTTCCTTCACAATTTTGACATGAATGCTCCTCGGTGACTTGAGTCACCCATCAATTTTCCCTGTCCTTCAGCATAATCGTCACCAGTTTCTTGCCCACTGTGGAGGGAGCTATATTGGGTACTCGACATTAGCTGCCTTCTTAAGTTTAGCTCAAGCAAGCTCATCGTATCCACCAGATATCCCCAGACACCTAAATATTCTGTAGACTCGAGAACACGGAGAGGTTGTGGCCATTGCAATACCCACACCAACTAGAAA
>JAOEGS010003814.1:0-14042 GCA_025447755.1 Corythornis vintsioides
TGTTTTCCATCCTCTCTGTGCCCAGAAAGTTTTCAGATAACATAGCAAAACAAATGCAAACTGGGACAAATATTAATAGTTTGGGGGTTGGCTTGTTTATGTATTTTCCTTTTCTCCCCCCCCCCCCTTGTCAGCGCTGAAACTTGCGCGTGGCTGTGGCACAAACCAGACCGTGGTGGTTAACTTTGTAAACCGTGATTCGGTGAAATAACAGAAGCTGTCAATCTGTCGGGACTGAAGCAGGGGCAGTGCCGTGGGTAGGCTGGGCAGCAGCCCCGTGGTGTTATTGTTCCCTGTAATTGGGAGGCGGCAGAACAAGATCCAGCTCTCTCATGCTGTCATTAGAGAGGAATAAACTACTATATTATGTGTAGAAGGAATTAAAACCCAGTAGACTCCTGGTTTTTGGACACAATCCCCCGTCGCCACCGCCGCTGATGTCAACACCACCCCTGGCTTTCGGTGGCGGCTGTTCCCGACGTGGCTGGTGGTTTGTTGGTTTATTTATTTATTGCATTTCTCTGCCGGAGAGCCCGGAGCTCTGGGCTGCCCCTGTCAAGCGTGGGCTGCCCCTCTGATGGGGTGGGGGGGGGAGCGTGAACCCGATTTCCACTGCATAACCCCGGAGTGCGCCGGGGGCCGCCCAACCTGCCTACGGCCTCCCCCCGACCGCTTGCACCCGCGCGCTGGACTCGTCCTCGTGGCCCTCGGCAGCTCGCGACGTGGGAGTAGCGATGGTGGGACGTAGGTCAAAGGTGGGCTGGGTATGAAGTTAAACACAGTGCTCCCGTCGATTTTGGTGGCAGTGGCATTCAGGGTTTTGTTCTCGTGCTGGTTGGAGAGGGAAGAACTCACCGGGCCAGGCGGGTAATCCATGTGCAATAAAGCCCCGAGGTGGGGACGAGGGCCCTGCTGTGGGCAGGTGACTCTGGCTCTCTTCAGAGCAGCTCCATCCCCACGTGCCAGGCTGTTCGTAACCGTAGTGACAAAGGAAGTGCTTTTTTTTTCTTTTTTTTTTTTTGGCCTTTTTTTCTTCTTCCCTCTTTTCCCTTTTAAACGTGGTTTATGGCTAATTACATCAGAGATCCAAAACAATCCTTCTTACATTTGCATTAATAAGGTGTATCACATGATCCATACTGGAGTAGGAGTATACATCAAAGGTAGATTAAAGGTTGGTTAGGCATCAAACTATGTTCTATATGTAAATTTATAGCACTGATGTGCTGTGGAAAGATAGCTTACCCTCTATTTCTGTGCTACTAAATAAAATTAAAAATTCACAACTCCGGTTTATGGGATTTTAAATGAATTTGATCTCTCTTTTGGGCAGGGCAAATAAGTGTTTTGTGATGTATTATTTTACCAAAAAAAAAAAAAAAAAAAGAAAAGGAAAAAAAAAAGACCATCGTTCTGGCTCATTTAATTTTGCGAGTGAATGATCTAAGATTAACTACAGACTAGTCAGTGCAGTTTAAAAGCTGAAAGCAATTTTCAGCCATAGATGGTAATGCCACATTTAGTCCACAACCGAATGACTCTAAATGACTAAGCTGCAAGGTCTTTGTATATGACCACAGGGCCTGATAAAGCCATAGGAACACAGTAAAAGCACAAAAATAGTTCCAATTTATTTGGTGCCATCACCTTAATGAGATTAATACAGACGTGTTCATGTGCCTAATTGGTGATTTTGTTTTAACTGGTAATGAAGGATTAAATCTTCAGGCAACAGGCTACTTGCAGGAATGGGGATTGGAGGGGGGGAAAAATAAAAGTTTTTAATTATAAAAGGCAGCTAGTGAAATACACCACTACAAAGTCAATAATGCATCTTTGCAACATAAATATGTATATACTATTATTTGCCCAAGTGCTTTTTGGGAAGAGAGGGATAACGAGGAGCTTGGTCAGGAAGACAAAAGCCGGGCACCCGGCACGCTTGACCGCTGGCCGTGGGCATCTGCGCAACCCACCTGGCCTATAGATTGAAAACACTCCTCTGGATTCTGCTCTGTTCTCAGACCGTGGGTTTATGGAGAGGAGTTTGGGAAGATCCTGCCTCCCAGGAGGGCTGGAGCCAGCTCCGCCCTGGCCACCGGCAGCTTCTCTGATGAGCAGCCGCACCAGAAGGGTGAACTTCGCCCCGACCGGCAGCCAGCTCTGCCCTTCCGAGTCCGGTTGTGACCGTTTAAATGCTAACACTATTAAACATGCTGCCAAAACACAAACACTCGGCCTAAGTCATTAAAACGTAATTACGAGGGGGCAGCTGAGCCTGCCTGGAGTTTTGACTCTGAGGAATCTCGCACAAGACGCCGTCGCGTCAACCCGAACCCGCCCCGGCTTTGGGTTGAGCGCTCGCAGGGAATAATCCCACCAGGCTCTGAAATGGCTCTTTGCAGTCATTTGATTAAACTTAGCTGCTTTCTATTTTTTTCACTTTATTATTTTTTTCCCCATCCCTTTTTGTACCTTTCTCAAATGGATGTGTAGCTTGGGCCACACGGAGCTCATCTTTGCAGTTGAACTTTCGGTAGGGGAAAATGGCAAAAAGGTCTTTAACATCTTGGGTGTAAGATACCCTTGCATTTTTAAAATGTTTATGACTGTAAATTGCATGTGAGTAAGGTGGCTTTTATCAAGCAAATGGCTTTTTATGAAAGAAAGGGGGGGAAAAAAAAGGAAAAGGCAGCTTTTGGATTTGTCTTGGCAAAAGAGCAGCTCTGTCATCATGTTTTGTCGCCTCTCCCCTATTATTTGTGAAACCAAGAGGCATCCTCTCGTATTTTTCCTGTTTTCCACTATTTCATTTTGCCACTGGCAGAGTTGGGGGAAAGGTGTGGGGGAAGAACCCTACGGAGAAAACCCAAAACCCCAAAATATCAACACCCACCCCCCCAAAATAAAAGGCAAGAATCGGTGAGACGAACCCTACCCTGCTACTCCGAGTGCTTGTCACACCCTCAGACTCCGGTGATATATTGGGAAGTGCTTTAGAAGGAGCTTGGGCAGCAGCGCCGCACACTGCGAGTCGCCACCTTCCCGTCGACCGAAGGTGGAAATATATTTCCCTTTCCTTGTCAGGTTGAACTTTTCAGACACCCTGAAACCGCCGCAATTTCAGCGTGGCAGCCCCAAATGGCAACGCGCTCCGCTCGGTTCCGGTTGCGCGGGGCAGTTGGTGGTGGCGGCGGTGGCGGCGACCGGCCCCTCTGCCAGCGTCCCCGCGGCGTGTCGAGCCATTATAGCGGGGGACCAGAATGTCACCCTGGTCTCAATGGTTCGTCAGCTGAAGGATATGGTTAACAAATGTAAAACCAAACTTCAGAGGAGCTGCTTTTCTGTGCTAAGTGATCTGTATTCCCTCTGAATTTACTTTCCCCTAACCCCGTGAAATTAACAGTACTTTCTGACATTCGACCCCCTGACCTCACATATAATAAGAATTTAAAAAGCACCATGCATGAGTGTGTCTGTGTAATGCAAAACTGGGAAAAAATGACCATGTCACTGTTTTATTATACAAAACCTTCTCCGTCTCCATCGCATGCTCCATCTGCGAGTGCTCGCTCTGAAGTTTATTATAAAGAAAAACACAGTTTTAGCCGCAATAACTCACTGCTCGTGACTTTTATAGACAATAAATTGTAGCAAATACATATTGCTGCTGCACGAGAGCCCCCCTGTACTCCATTAACGCGGGTATTTACGGGGAGGAGTGTTAAAAATAGTCTGCGGGAAGAGGCCGGCGGTTCGGCGGCGGCTTCTGGGGGGCCGGCTGCCCGGGGGGGGGTGCGAGTGCGTGCACAATGTGTAGGTCTCGAGGTTTAAGAGGCAGAAGCAGAAAAGTGTTATGTGGAAATGATTTTGCAGTTATCAGGCTCAGGGGATGACAGCGTACAAGAGTAAGAACAAGGTGCTATGTGGCTTTTTCTTCACTGTGAAGTAAAGATTGGCAGCTGGAAGTAAGGCTTACAGGCAGACCTGCACACAGGACCTCTTCACCCAGGACTCATAATCACTACTCAAAGGAAAACGCATTTACCAGTAAAAAGCGGCTGTAGCCATCAGAAGTGTGCTTAAAACACCACTTAAATATCACTTTATACGCTATTACTTGCAAACTGTGGCTTGGTATTAAATTATACTTGCATAGGCTTTTGCTTAGGTGCTGATAATGCTTTTGAGGTTGCATTGGTGAAGAAGAATTTAGGCTGCTTTACAAGAGACGTGACTGGAATATCCCCCGGTGCTGACAGTGACAGGGTGAAAAATTGCAGAACTGTACTTTCTTTCCCCATATAGATTGTAATTTTAATTGTCATTGTGGCCCTTCTGTTTTAATTATGGGACTTCTTTGATATATACCAGGACATCGTATTGAATGAAAATATGGTGCTATAATAGTCTCTTTATAATTAATGACCACATGTAGATCTTGGTGCATAAAAGGAAAGGAATAAATGAACAATTTATTTAACTAGGTTTTGGATTTCTTTCTGTCTTCCAGTGAATATAAAATGATCCTGGGGCTTCTGAGGCTGTTTGATGTAAGAACTGCACTGAATATCTAATAAAATTACATTGGTGTAGATTACAAAACATATTAGGTGGTTTTATTTAAAAATGTCCCCATTACAGATGGTAAATTTCTTCTATTTACTGTGTTAGCCTCCCTTGGCTTGAGGTTTTGAAACAAATGATGATTTTCTTTTAGTTTATTTGCAGAAGCGTCATAAAAAAAAAAAAAAGGAAGAAAGTAATAAAATGAAAGCAGGTTTTACTCGTTGAGGCAGCAGCTTTGCAGGTGAGCTCTTAGGTGGGCTGTGGGTGACGTCTCCCCTGGAAGGGGATTTTTGTGCCTATCACAGGCTGCAAACGGCCCAGAACTTTCCAAATATGATTGATTTACGTTCGATTAATTTCTGGCTGAAGAGCTCATTCTGTGTGTCTAATCTGAAACAGGAGGAAAACGAGTGTGGGGGGGGAATAATAAAAAAATAGGAATGATGGGGTGGTTTAGCTGGTTTGGTTGGGTTTTTTTTCTGCATAGTCCAGGGAGGAGAAATAACCCCCCCAAAGCAGAGCCCGCGGGGACGCACCGTCCCGTGGCCGGGCTTCCCCCACCCCGCCCGAGATAGATTTCAGGGGGAGTCGGAGGCTCTCTGGATCTCTGCAAAGCAGACATATTTGTCCAGTGCCTGTCAGCGTAAAGAGGAGAAAACATCCCCTGACAAGCTTCTGCTAATTTCACCGCGGCGCGGGCGCAGCATCCGTGCATCCCCGGTTCAATCGCCGAGCAGGGCGAAATGGGATCGGCGGAGACAGGGACTACCCTGGGGTCAGCCGCGACCACGCCACTTCCATCTGATGTCTACTTGGGGTGATGGCGTGTAAATAAAACGTGGGGAATTGCAAATCTTGTCATGGCCACGCAGAGCAGCTCAAGCATTTAAAGATGGTTGCCCGCAAACCTAACTGGAAGGTGGGTTGCTCTGTGTGGTGGCGGAAGGAAAAAAAAAAACAAATCAAAAAAACGAAAAATAAACTCCCTTCTCCGCCCCAGTCTTCTGCTGCGTGACATCTCCGAGAGCACTGACCCGGCACCGCGTCGCTGAAGGGATTAATCACCAAATTGTTTCTCATTTTAGTGGAAAGTAAAGAAACTAACTAACCGCGTTCTAATGTTGTTCTTTTAAAGCCGGGCTGCGCCCAGGCCGCCGAGCGCTCGCCGCTCTCCGCGCCCCTGCCTTGATTTATTTGTTTCTTCTTTGAGTCTTAATGTCTTAATGGATTTGGGCGCATTAAAGTTCCATGAGGTCTTTTCACGATTATGAACTTTGCTAATGCTGGAAAATAAAATATTGTAGAATTCACCTTTTTTTTTTTTTTTTTTTTTTCTGCTTATGAATCCAGTTCTATTTAAATACTACTTACAGCGGTCGTTAAAACGCGCTTACATTTTGCTGCCTCCGACCAATAAGGTGCATTTTTCTACCCGTCTTACATTTACACATATCTGTTTTTCTGTTACTTTTCCCACACGACAATTACCTTTCATTACAAATTTATAAAATCATTTACATTTTAGCAGTTTAAATGTTTCTGCTGACATTTTGTAACTATTACCCTCTTCTAGAATGGCATATGTTCAGGCAGTTAATAAAAAATTAAATGGAATAGCACCAGACAAGGTGAAGCTTTGTATCAGGGTGTTCTGCACGCCTGCTGAAAATACCATCTTTGTGTTGCAAACTGTGAAGCGAGGTTAGGGCTATGCCAATATGTGTATTTGTCATAACTGTCACAGAGTCCGTGAACTAGCCAATCATCCCGCTCCTAATTAGACAGCTACATTTTTTTGCTTTTTAGAAAGCAGCCCTCGCGTAAAACGGTGCCTGAGATTCCAGAGAGGAGCCGGGAGCTCAAATAGCAGCATCAAAACACCTCTTCTCTGGGTGAGGCAGAGATCCCAACTGCTGCCTGGCTCGTGCAGTGCTGGGGAGCCTCTGGTTTTAGGCAGAGGCAACATCATCTTGAGGCGAGGACAGAGGTGACAGAACCACCTAGGTGTGGGATATGGGGGTACCTGCTGCATAAAGAAATCAGAGTGGCCTTTTTTTTGTTAAAGAAGAAAAAAAAAGGTGTATCATACCAATAGCTTACTTGGATGTTATCTAAATAAATTAGGATGGCCATTTAAAAAAAAACAAAACAAACCATATATTAAAAAATAAAGGTGTAACATTAGCTTTCTTGCAGGTTACTTAAATTAGGATGGCTGTTAAAAAAAGAAAAAAATATTAAAAAATAAAGGTGTACCATCAGACTTTCTCTAAGGTTATTCAAATAAATTAGGATGGCCATAAAAAAAAGTAAATAAATGTGTGCCATTAGCTTTCTTGTAGGTTGCTTAAGGAAATTAGGATGGCCATTAAAAGAATTAATTAAAAATAAAGCCTTACCATTAGCTTTCTTGGAGGTTATTTAAAGAAATGAGGATGGCCATATATATATATACACACACATATATATATATAAACAGAGGTTTACCATTACCTTTCTTGCAGGCTACTTAAAGAAATTAGGATGACTATTAAAAAAATTAAAATATTAAAGTGTACCATTAGCTTTCTCAAAGGTTATTTAAATATCTGAGGATGGCCATTTCTAAATATTAAAATAAAGGTGGACCATTAGCTTTCTCAGAGGTTATTTAAATAAATGAGGATGACCTTTAAAAACAAAACAAGAAAAGCAAAAATAAAATGATAAAGGTATATTATTAGAAGTAAAAATAGAAAAATTAAGGTGTACCATTAAAAAAAATATATAAACAAACAAAAAAAAATTTAAGATGTTCCATTAGCTTTCTTGGAGGTTTAGCATCTGAGAGCTGTGTTTGGAGTGCTGGTGAGAGGCTGGCAGGGCTTGACTGCATAAAGCCAGGGAGACTCATCAATCAGATCTGACTCTGCAGGGGTATTTACTGTAAGTTCTGCCAAATATGGGCTCTGCGGCCAGATTTTAGGGTAAAGGAAGAGGGAAAAACCCAACAACTCAGTAAAATTCATCCTGCCTGGCTGCTGCAATTCAGTTTTTTTCCCCTTCTCATTACTCCTCGTCAATAGGCATTGGGGATTTTGATCCCAGGATGTACATTGCAGCTGTTCCTTCCGGGCTGGTGATGCTGTTCCCAGCTGTATGGGAATCCTGTGTTGGAATGCCATGTCCACCAGGATCCTTGCAGAAAAGAGCCATCATTTGCAGTGCCAGGAGCCAGGGTTGTTGGTGTCAGAAAGGGATTACCAGTGTTTGCCATGAAATTCACCTTGGGGTATGGCGGTGAGGAATTCCTCCATACAGGCAGCTCTGTATCAAATTCAGAACCAGAGATAAATTCCCTTTCCTCTCCCTAGCTGGCCATTCGGCTTTGTTTTCCAGCATGAGTGCCCCACTGAGTGTGTGAAATGTTTTCCATCATCCAAAATTCCCTTCACCCTCCTGCATGGGACCCTGGGGTAGCTTGGTACGAGCCATCAATCATCACCAGGATCCAGACAAATGCAAGCAGGTTGTTGTTTGGGGTGTTCCCCGAGTGCAGCTCGGCAGAGACGTTGTGATTCCGGGCAAAACTTCACTGGGACAGGAAAAATAGAAAGTGGTTTTGGGGGTATCTCGCCTGGCTCATCCTGTTGGGAATCTTTATTCAGTCGGCATAGCACAGAAGTTTTAACAGTCCTAGCAGATTAACCTCGCCTGTGCATTTGGAGGCTCCTCGTCTGATGAATTTACATGCAGCAGGATGAAAATGCTATTTGGAGAGAGATTGAGGAGTTTATTTGATTAAATCCCTTTCTCCAATACCTTGACCTCTTTCTTGTGAAATAATCAGAAGTGTTTAGCAAGAATATTCCGGCATTAATAATGAATTGCTCTGGAGCAGTTTTCCCCCCTGCTCTGTTGGTGCCTGTGCTTTTGGGGAGCTGTGGGGGTGACACTGGGTGTTCTGCGTGGAGAAAACTCTGGGATAAAAACCCAAACGAATGTATTTTAGTTTTTCTTTTGGAATTTACAGCCCATGGGCAGTTTACAAGCCAGTGTTTTACTTGAGGAGCACGTTCTGCTGGCATGTCCACCAGTGACTCTTGGTTTTGGTGACTTGCTGATGGGAACAAAGAAGGAAAAGTGCCAGTTCTTGTTTGTACCCTGAGTCCTGGGGTACAACGGGTGGTTGATTCTGTTGTTTTTTAACTCCCAGGGCTGCTGCCCACCCCGAGCACGCGGGCTTTGGGTGCTGCTCAGCCTCCCGGTTGTTGTTGCTGTAAAGAGAGCATCTGTCCGTGGTGAATTTGCAGCCAAATGGGTGTTACTTGACTTTAAGGTAATGAGATCACACGAGTCTTCCAAGGCACAGTGCTGTTGCCCGTGTACATTGGTGCTGGAGGTACTTGAGCTGCACATCGGTTGGTGTAATAGCTCCATGAGATACCTTCCTACATTGCCAGCCGTGATAAGGCAGCAGTATCTTGCCTCCCAACTAAATTAAGCTTCATTATAATTTGTTTCTTAATAACACGCACTTCACTGTAATGTGTAAAATGCTTGGCTTTCGTGAACAGCTCTATGGAGAAGCTGTACAGTGTCTCATTTGCATTTAGCAATTATATTATATTACAATATATTAAGCTGCAGAAAACCTAATCTAGCATCATAATTTAAAATCATAATTTACAGTACTTTACAAGGAGCATACAAGGCAGGTTACAATAACACGCTGCCTTTCCCTATCAGCCGGTAAAATTATTTTCTCATCTATTATTTAGTTTTCCAAAATGTTCTGGGTAAATTTTGCTGATAAAGTTGAGGGAGCCCTTAGAGCAGAGCTCTGTGAGGATGTCCAAACAGACCAGTGCACTTGGTAACTGAAATTTAGCCATCAGTGCTCTTTCTAATAACTACTTGGGTGGAATGTTTGCGTTACAAGGGGTGTGGCTTGAGAAAAGGAAGGTGGTTCAAGGAAGTCCAGATTTATCTGGATGTTCTCTGCTGCTAAAAAAAAAGAAAAATCAAATGAAAGGAGGAAGGATCCGTTTTTAAAAGACTTTATCCGGGTTGTGACACAGCATTTGATGAATCATTTAACATGCGACACGTGATGCAGTGTCAACAACTGGCTCCTGTTGCAGCCTTTGTTTGGAGCTCAGTTCCTCTCGGTCTCAGATAAACTTCAGAGGGCAGCAGGTTGGAGCCAGCTCCCAGGGTTTCTAGTCACTCGGAATATTTAGAATAAGCTTTTGTCAAATTTGTGTTGCTGTTTTAATCCAGTGTCGGTGGTCTGGTGTTAAAAGGAATACGGGAGACTTAGCAGCTGGTTTACTGGTTAAGGGTTTAATTCTAGCAGAGTACCTGGCTTAAATTCATTATTCCAGTTAGTTAGAAGAGTTTGCAGAGACTGCTTGCCTGTCCACCAAGTTGCACTTCAGCTTTGTTCTGAACCCAAGCCTTGGTGAAAATAGGGAATGAAGATGGAGTGACAGAGAGGGAAGAGGGAAAGACTTTTAAACCTGAATAAAGGGAGCAAAAACCCTTTCCTGCTTTGTCCCATACTCAGTCCTTGCACTCAGTGTCTTGGTGGTGGTTTGTCTCACCAAAGTATTAGGTGCAGAGCACAGAAAATGCCTGAAATAAGAGAACCTTAGATATAAATATTTTTAGTTCAAAGCCACATTGGCACAGTGATGGTTTGCACTGGTTTGGGATCCACCTCTCCACTGGGGGAATATTCTCTGGGAATGTTAGGAAAACAGGGAGACCTTGTGTTTTGGATGCAGGGTCTGTTGTGTAGCTTTCGTGGCTCTGCAGTCGAAGCAGTTCCACTGCACCAGTGAGTGATGCCTGTGGTCTCTGTCGTGCATCCCATAAACAAAAATACTTTGCATACTTTAATTAAACCGTATGGAGAGTCATTTTGCAGAGCGCTGTAACTGCTCTGGTCTCTGACATTAGTGAGCTTTCCTTGTTGAGGATATTAATGACATCACTGTGCATTTGCAACAACGTTGGCAGTTTGTGTGATAATTGTGTAATTGTCAAAACTAGAAACTGCCCCTGATGTCTTTGGCTGCAGAGGCTGCAAGATTTATCCTGTGCCTCTGCGAGGAGCATTTTATTTGGCATGACTATCTCCATAATTGTGCTCTCACCGAGGCATGCATCTTGAAGTTTGGGAGGCTGGGAGAGGTCACTGCTCTTCCCAGTGAAGGTGGTGGGCTCTTTCCTCCAGGGAGATGGATTTCAGAGGAGCCAGACAGTTAGTACAGATTAGATCTGACAGAGAAGACACCATTCCACAGTGAAGCTTTCCAAATTCACATCGTGTGTATAATTTTTCACACTTCCACTATGAAGGCAAGCCATTAATTGTGCTTAAAATTTTCTTTAGCCCCTTTCTCTGACCTAAATGCTCTGGCATGTTCTGACCCTTCTCATCTCTCCATGTGCCTGAGATGGGTGTTGAGAGAAGGCCCACTGTTGCCAGGATCTCCTCATCAGCCCCTAATCCTCACTCGTGTGTGGCACACTCTGCCTCTTCAGGCCCTTTTCTTTTTCCCTTTTTTCTTTTAATTGTGATGATCTCTCTTTTTCCACCTTTCCTAGTTGCCCAGGGAGGTGGTTGAGGCCACATCCCTGGAGATGTTCAAGGTGGGGTTTGAGGAGGCTCTGAGCAGCCTGGTCTAGTTGCAGATGTCCCTGCTTTCAGCATGGGGTTAGACCAGAGACCTCTACAGGTCCTTTCCAACCCAGACATTTCTATGTTTTCTGTGATTTCCCATAGACTTTCTCTTCACACACCAAGCAGGTTGCCTGTGCCCTGCTTTTCTTTACCCAAATATTGCTCTTCAAGATTTCTTCTTAGCCATCACACCACAGGCTAATTTAAGCTCTTTGGCCATGCTCTTCATCCTGAAAACCTGCCTTTCTGTTTCTATGAACTCTTGGAGCTAAACCCAGAGCTCCTTTTTTTTTTTTTTTTCTCTCCCAAAGGCTGAAATGGGGACAAAGTCTGAGACTTTGCTAAATCCTAAGCCGTCGTCTTACCACCTGGCAAAAAAGAAATGAGATGCAGCTTTTTCCACCTCACGCTTCCAAGGCTCATCTTGCACTGAATGCCAATTGCAATCTGCGGCTCGCGCTGCGCTGGCGGCGGCAGCAGCATTTCCATCCCCAGCCTGGGCTGCGGACGCTGTGGGGGTGCAAATCCCCACCCACCTCTCCCGCAGGTAATGGGCTCCGTGATTGCAGGTTGCTGTTAAACTTTGTCCTGTCTCCCAGTGATTTGCCTGTATGATGAGGAAGAATAGGCAAGAGCGAGGGAAATCAGCGTGTGTCAAAAGAAGGAGTCTGGGAATTCACGTGCAGCGTGTTCACCTTCCAACACCGGCCAGACCATGGAGCAAAGCCAACAGTTCCTCTGTCCAGTGTTCCGTGATGCAATTAGCTGATGAAGCCAGGGTGTGAAAAGATGAGTCACTGTGTCACCTGGCAGAAAGAAGTAACTGAAGGTTTGCCCTCGCCTTCAGAAATGTTCCAGTTCAGGTGGCTTTCTGACTGGATGTTGGAGCGCTGTTCCCTGAAATCGAAGGTGTCCTTTGTTTCCAAGTGTGGTTCTGATCCCTGGAGCTGCCTGCCAGAGGATATAGACTGCTGTAGACTTCACCAGGGCGACTCCCAGACAGAGCAAAGCCCTAGGTGAAAAGTCCTTGAACTTTCTATTCATTGTCTGTCGTGGTCTTTATTACGTTTAAATTGATTGACTCTGCAATAAGTGTAATATTTCCCAAGTTATTTAGCTGCACTCTGTTTTTGCTGGGGACTTGTAAGATGGTGAATACTCAGCCCTGACAAACCTTCTTCTTTCTATATCCAAAGAGATTTCAGTTAATGGGTGCAAAGTTCTCCCTGATAAATGCCTTTGTTTTCGGGAAGCCTGTTTCATGTGTGTGCTTATGACATGTTAAAAGTCAGTGGGGATAAAAAAAGAGAAGTGGAATCTGAATAATACATTCTCTTGAGCTACAGGATGACTTTCACATCTCATTTTTATAATTGTTATAGAGACAATGTGAGCGCAATCAACAGATCTCTCCAGTCAGAGTGGAAATGCCACTGCACAAATAAAGACCTCAGAATACTTTTGTTTGCTCCTAGGGCTCAGGCAGCTCCACTTTGGAAATTACTCTCAGCTATAGGCTGGAGTTATACAAATGACTGCAAGAAAATGTTCCTCTCTCTCTCCCCCCAGGCACCTGCACCCAGCACTGCCAGCATCCCAAGGTCTGCAGGCAGGGACTGGGGGTCCTGGGATGTCCTGGGCTTTGCCTTCCTACCCAAAATGGGCTTTTCCTACCTGTCTTTTCATGCACAAACAGAACAGCCTGGAACAGACCAAATGCGATGCTTGGACAGTGTCATCTCTTGGTCACAATATGATTAAGTGCATTTAAGTGCACACAGCAGTCTCCAGAACTACTTAATAATAATTTTTATTATTATTTTACATCTGGCTGTAATAATGAAAAATAAAAATAAATATAAGCCCTGTGGCTACAAGGCAAAGCTGATGTCTTGATCATTAAGGATTGCAGGACATTCTTAGAGCAGTGCAGGTATCTTTACATCTAAACTGGGTGCAAACATGGATTAATTACATCATAAGCAACCCTGGGATGCGCTGAGGGCTTCCCAAGAACTGCCGTGGTGCTTAGTGCCAGGGTTTAGTGGTGGGTTAATGGTTGGACTCCATGATCTGAAAGGTCTCTTCCAACCAAAACAATTCTATGACTTGCAGGGCTAAGCGTTGCCGGTGGAAAAGATCCATATTCACTCAAACCCCCACAGCAGGGGGGTGAGCTCGTGTCTGATGTGGTCTGAGTTACAGTGGGGACAGAAATCTGTGGAGCAGGCCCTGGTGGCTGAGGGATGCCCTCCCCAGCTTGGCAGCTCTGCTGAGAAGCCGAGTCGGTGCTTGTCGAGCCCCTCTCATGGCAGGCGGGGCGGGCGAGAGAGCGCCGATCGTCCCTGCGATGTGTTTCTGACACCTCCCAGAGTTTCGAGGTGGAAAGGACCACGAGGCAAGGAAAAGATATGTACATACATCTACGTGCCAGAGTAGTTTTTACCCTTTATTATGCAGGTATTTTCGGGAGTTTTAAATGCCGTCTTTGGAGCAGAAGATTCAGATTAGCACGTGGAGGGAAGGGGGAGAAGCTGGGAGGACCTCCTTTTCAAGCTCACTTGTAAGAGTGCAAGCTAATTGCCACAATCACTGCTGTCTGCCCTGGGTGAGATGGTATCTGGCCCTGGTTGAGGGGCTGTCAGCCTCGATGGGTGGTGTTTGGATTAAGGGTACCCATAACAGCTTCCTCTACCTCAGAAGTGCCATCTTTACCTCCACTCCCATAGCATCGTGTTAATTCCCATACCACTTGGAAAACTCAACAATGTCATTTGGCCAAAGTCCTTTTCCTTTCCCTGTG
>JAOEGS010003815.1:0-17358 GCA_025447755.1 Corythornis vintsioides
CTTCCCCCTCCCTTTCTTTTTTTTTTTTTTTTTTTTTTACTTTTTTTTTTTTAATGGCACTGTGCACTCAACTATATTATTTACTTCAAATGAATTGTGAATGTTTGTAAGCTACCCGCTGTACCTTTTTTTAATTTTGTTTTGATTTTTTTTTTTTTTAATTTATAAACTCTAGTTTAACACTTTGTTCTGCCGCTTGTGTCGTTTCTGAGAACAGACACGGATTTCAGTAGCGATACTTTCCCCGCAGCAGACTTCAGGCTGTAGTTCAGACCATGTGTCTCCGTTTCTCACTCTGGTGGAGACTGGCAGGAGCCCTGCTGGGAACTGGTAGCTCGGGCGGTGGGGATGGTGTGGCCTGGCAGAGATCTCATCCACCAGCCCCCAGGGTCGCTCTGCCCATGTACACCGAAGTAGCGCCGGAGCCAGTTCCCCCCGTGGGAAGAGGAGGGGAGAGAGGGTCTCGGGCCGCGCTCCTTAAAGTTATTTGATAACGTCCAGGATGGAGCGTTATTCTCCCGTTATCCCCCTTTCCTCCCGAGAGCCGGCATCCCTGGTTTGATTTGCGGCTGCCCGGGTTACGGTGAGGATGCAGTGCGGTCTGAGGAGACGCGGGGATACCCAGTCGCTTTTCCCGGACGGTCTCGCTGTGCGGGCTGGGACGGGCGGTCCGGCAGCTCTCTGCTTCTACGAGACGTGTCGATTAAACCTTTGGCAACTCCCGAGGAAAGTGCCGTGGGTCGGCGTATTGTTTTCTCTCTGCTGGAGTCCATCCGTCATGGAGCTTCGCAGTCCTCTGAGAAGAGGTCGAGACCGTTTGTATTCCGAAACAACCGCGATAGCCGCCTGGGGCAGCCTCCTTGAACAGAATCGCCTCCAAACCCCCGCAGCGAGCTCGGCCCTCGGCACGGTGCTGGCAGCGCATCCCTCACGGGGGGTGCAGCCTGCGCTGGGGTGGGCAGCTCCACCGGGGGCCCGGGGCTGGGCAACGGTCCTTAGAGGGACAGAGTAAGTGGTGGCTGCCGTAGTTTCTCCACTCCGATGCCGGGGCCTCTTTCAAAGGCAGCCTCGTTGCCTGGGCGCCGCCGAATCTCCGTCCCCGACGGCTCATTTCTTCCCGGCACGGGCTTCTTTGCGATTCGCGAGCACGGAGGGGCTCGGAGGAAGCCCCCGCTGCCCCAATCAACCTCTGCTTCCCGGCCCTGCGAGTCGGTCCAGGAGGCGGCCCGGGTTGTTTCCTTGTCAGCCCCTTTGCCTCCTCTCTCCCCGGTTGTTATTTTGCTCTTCCCAGGCTCGGGCAACAAGCGCTGCGGGCCGGCTGCGTTTGCTCTGCAGGTGAAACCCCGGCTGCCCTCTCAGGTGGGGAGGGGGGCGGCGGCGGCGACTCCCCGGGGGTTTCCCGTGTCCTAGTGCGGTCTCTGGGAATTTTCCTCTTAAACCGTCAGTCGGGGTTTGGTTTTGTTCCACCGCGTGTGTCCGCAATCCTGCTGGCGAAAAGAGCGCTCCAGATGTAGCGGTCCTGCACTCTATAGCAAGGACCTTGGCGGACACGGGAGTACTGACATTTATTAGGCCAGCTCCTGAAACAGTTTTCCATTTCTCTTTCCTTACTTTTTTTTTTTTTTCATCTTTATTTTTATCAATTTCCTTCCGCCTTTCCCACCACTTTCCTTCCTTGGAAAATGAAAGGTTTGGATGGCAGAAGCAGGGGCCCCATGTACTTCGGAAAGTGAAAAGGAGACCCTGCTCCTTTTTCTGAACTGCAGACAGCTCAGTTTGCTGCTTTTCTTGGATCTGGGGATGTTTCTTTGCCTGCAGCCCCATATTCCCTGGGAGGTTTGTAACCCCATAGAAGAAATAGAGCCGCTGACACCCATCCCAGCTTCGATGGGGCAATTTACACCAGAAGGTTTGGTCCCGGTGGGGATGGGGAGGCAACGAGGCGGGAGTGGCGTTCATCGAAGCCGGTTATGATTCTTATCGGGCTCCTTATTGGAGACAGAGGATTATTTCGAAGCTTTTTTTTTTTTTTTTTTTCCTTCTTCTCTGTAGGTGACCGTGTTTTATTATTTTGCTTCATGCTTGCTGACGAATATATACACTGTAGGGAACTGCCCGATATGTAAAGAAAACTTCGGTCATTAGAGCTTTCCCGGCGTTCCCCGAGTTGTAACACTGGATACGCAGAATAAAGCGTCAGACTATTTTTTTTTTTAATCCGGTAAACTAAGACGTATTTTGCTCGAAATAGAAATCGCGGAAGGAAAAAAAAATATCCGAGTGAAGTTACTTGGAATTTTAGGACTGTGTTTAATATCGAATATTTACCCATCGAGATTTTCCTCATTTGACGTTAACAAAATCCGTTTTTTGAGAAACGTCAGTATTTTGCATGGGTAAAATTTAATCGATAATTGAATGGTATTTTAACTGAATTTGGAAGCGTTTCTATTGTTCTTTTTACTGACATTTTTACGATTGTAAATATAAAGCAAACGTTCTGAGTCTTTTCGTCTTCTCTTAATGACAAAATCAGTACTAACCCGCGCGTAACTGTACCAAGGCCAAATTAATTAGTCCAGATTTTCGTCGATAAAGTTATCAGCAAAACCTGGGCTTCAATACGCTTTCTCCCCCTCACTAGCACACGTTCAGCTCATCAACTCATACTCGGCTGCAACATGAAAATAATCTCCCTAGCGATGTATCCCGTTTAGCCTCTCTCCCAAGCCCCCAATTCGAACAGGAGCCGTGGGAATAATTTTCCATTCTACCACGGACAAGCTCCAGTCTTAAAGAAGAGAAATCAGTTGAAATAGAAAGAGAGAGAAACCACCGCAGCTACAAGAAATTCGATTGTTGAAATCTAATGTAAATTGTGTATATCTTCGCAGATGTCTCCATAGACGCTTGTGTTTGTGTTTAAAACACTCGCACAGGCGCAGAGACCAACTCTGCAACCGGGAGACTGCCTATATTTAGATATCTCCCGCTCGCTTGCAGGGTAATAAACCAGGAAACCGTGTAAATTTCCACCCCTCCATACACACACTTGTCAGGTAGAAATGAGCGACGCTTCCTCAGAAGGAGGAGAAGGAGCAAAAGATGCCGGAGCACAGGCAGTCCCCCCGGCAGCGCAGCACCTGCCCGGCCTCCCAGGGACTCCTGGGAACAGGGGGCAAAGGTGGCCCGGAGGTTAAGGGCCTCTCCCCGGCAGGCCTGGGGCTTTGGCAGGCGCTTTTCCGCTCCGCTTCTCCTGTCAGTGGGAAGGTGACGCGCCCCGAGGGCGGCCCCGGGCCGGGGACATGGGGAATCCCAGCTGCCCTCCCGGCGGCTCCAGACACCGAAACGTCCGCCGGAGCGAGCAGCTCCGCTTCGAGCGCCCCAGAGCCCAAGGCAGGGGTGCTCCTGCCCATAGACGGTGGGAAGTGCTGGAGCCCCGCCGGAGTGGGGCAGACACAGGCGGCAGAAAAACCGGATTCCCGCGATGAGAGGAGCCCTAAGGCAGTGGCAGCTCCAGAGAACAGTCTTTCTTATCCCGAGGTGACAGGAAAAATAAAGAGCGGGTCTTTCTGAACCGGCCACAACCTTGGGGATGCTGTAGCTCCTAGTCTGTCCGAAAACCTAATGGAACTAGTGGAATTTCTTTCGCGTTGTTCGCTGTTGTGGGAACAATGCGATTAACCGGGTATCACGGTGAACTAGGGAGCAAAGGAAACATTTCCCATCCAAGTCTCACGGCTGTCAGCGCCAGCATCCCACACCGCTCCGAGCCGGGGCAGCGCTCCCTCCTCCGAGGACGAGCAGAGACGTCGGTGGGCGAGGACGCTCTGCCCGGAGACCCCCGACACCTCCGGAGCTGTCGCTTGCGGGGCCCAGCGCACCGCTCTGCCACCGGGGGGCCGCGTTCCCTCCGCACTGAGGCAGCTCCTTAGTGCCTTGCAGAAGGACCCTAGTTGCAGACAGCCTTGGGACTTGTCTTTTTTTTTCTTTTTTTAAGGGAGGAATAGAATTTCTTCTATTTGCACCCAAGCGCACGTTCTCTCTGGAGGGATGGAGTGGAGCGTGAGGACGAGCTCACTATGGGGCTCATCCATGAGGGGGATGTCACGGTGCCCGGCGAGGGCTGCCACCAGCCCCGTGGCAGGCTGGGGGCGAGGGATGCCCTTCTGTCCCCAACTACCACAGGCGCTCCCAGCCGAGACCCAAGGGTCCAAGAGGAAAGCCCGGACAGAGCGTGAGGGTTTTGACTCCACTGCCCGTAGCCCTTGGGGTGACCAAAGAACCCTCCTCGCCTCTTTACTCGTCTCTGTAGCAGAGCTAGGAGAGGTGTTAGCTACAAAGACTGGTCCCGAGTGATGCTGGCGATAATTGCAATTGTCAGGACAAGCCTTGAAAAAATTATAGAGGGGTCTGGGAGCTGCACATCCGCAGGTTTTGGGGCTCTCAGGTGAGCCCGTGGCTTTTTGCCTAAAACATGACTCGGTAGTAAAGAGCGGCTTCCCCGAAAGACATTGCTGGCAGCCAGCAACGAATCCTCCGCGGGAATAAAAATGCATCTGAGCCACAGAAGTCTCTCCTCTCCCGCGGCAGTATCTCGGTTCTGAGGAGCGCAGGCAAGGAGGTCTACCCCACTGCTGGACACGGGCGGAAGGCGACCTTCAGGGACTACCTGCTGTCTCCAAAGGGGTGCGACATAACTGTATATATATATATATAGTTAATAGCGCTCATAGATATTTCAAAGACAAACTAAAAAAACCCCATGGGAGCTAAAAGGGCTATACACAGCCTTTTCATGCACGCCCGATTGACAACCAAAACTGTGCTTACATACTGAGCAGGAATGGCCAGAAAACTATAAAACTGGTGGAAAGGCAGACAAAGGTCTGATTTTCAGCTTTCCGGGGCTAGAAGGATCAGGGAGAGACCAGGGGCGCTGGCGGGTCGCGGCAGAGAGGCGGCGAGGTGGGGAGGTTGCCCGCCGGGCCGGGCCCGGGACAAAGGCGAGCGCCCACGGGGCAGAACCCGGCTGCTCGGGAGGGGTTACGCCTTCGTTTCCTAAACTACTCTGTGGGAAAGCAAATCCTGCAAGTAGTGATGGCTATAAAAGATACTATTGCCTCTGCTTGCTTTCGGCTCTGGAGGTTTAAGGACCCTGCTCTGCACCAGTGATCTGCTTCTAGTTAAAGCCGTCCGACGGCGAAACCCCCGCTTTTCTCCCGGGTACGGGTAAAACACTTTGCCCATGGATCTGCGCTGCGTTGCACTTAAACCGGCCGGGGAAACTCTTTGTGTCACAAAGGACCCGAGTGATAATTAGGGATGAAAAGCGCGTGGAGTGGACTAATATTATTTTTGGCTTGTGCGGGAATAATACAGATTTGCAAACTGTAAGAATAAAGCTGGGTAGGCTGGGAGGGGAGGGAGTTCTGAGGGCTGCAGGCAGCACTTGGTCTCGATGGCCAGGTTTGTGTTATACTCGTCTGCTCGGGACTGCGAAAACGAGGGACGGGTCGTGTCCGGGACTTGCCTTTTGGTACTGGCGTGCCGTAACGAGGGGCGGTTGCGGGGTGTCTGGGGAGGGATGTGAGGGGTGGCCGAGAAACCGTGAGACCGTTTTCCCCCGTGGGGGGGATATCGTGAGACGGATTTTCCGACATGGCGTCGCCGCCGTTCTGTTCTGCCCAGTGGCAGAGTACTTCTAAATGAACACAGCAAACAATTTTACCTGAGTAATTAAAACCCCCCACAAACAACAAAAAACAAACAGCCACAAACAGCCACAAACAAACAAAGATGCTCCTAATATTCATTTAGAATAAAAAATAATCGCAAACGCGGAACTTCTGCGGACACATTACATTTTCCAAGCTGCCGCAACAAGAAAAGTACATGAGCGCTCAGTCGCTGTAAACTCCACTTTGAAGCGGTGCAGACCGTCACCTTGTCAAGCGACTCTGAAAGTTCCTTTAAGTTGTCTGAAATTCTACTAATTTACAGGATTTAAAAAAAATAATAAATTGAAGAAACTGATTATTTTCTTCGCTCTTAGAGAAAAAGCTTTTGCGTGTTGCTTTAAAAAGTGCGGTCTGCGCTGCGGATTCACGGACCTTGGCAAGTTGTGCTAGACGTCCGTGTCAGGCTATGGCCTGGAAGATTACAATGGCATATTTTTACCAAAAATACCTCCAAAAGATACTGAAATACCTGCTTCGTTTTTGCCAACAAATGATTTCGCTGGAAAAGGATCAGAAACGAAGGGAGAAGGTGAAGAGGAAGAAAAAAAAAAAAGTCTATCGCAAGCTCTCGCCATAAGGGGCGAACTTTAAAAGGAAAAAACGACATTTTATTGTAGAAACAATACATGCAGATTTAGAACGTGGACATTACTTGTAAAACGATCTCGCCTCGGGAAGACACTTGTTTTGCGAGCGGTGGTAAACCCCTTTCGCCAGGCAGGCGCGGCGGGGGTGAGCGGGAGCTGGCGGCGCCAGGGGCACGCTGCCACCCGCAGTAGCGGGAGAGCAGGTTCCTGTGTGTACCCTCCTGCCAAGGACTCGTGTAACTACGGGAGACGTGTGTCTTACAGAGGACATCTTCCAGAATCCCTTCCCATCATTTCTCTCCTACCCTCTCTCATCCGGGCAGTGCCTGCTGTCTTTCGGGACAACAGCCCATCGCCGCCGCATCCCGCCTGGCTCCCTGCCCCTAGCCTTCCCCTCCGTGCAAAACCTTCTCTGACCGACCAAGACTCTCTCCTCCGTTTCCCCACTGTAAGCAGGGCCATGCAGGCTCTGAGCAGGGCCCTCGCCCCGAGCCACCGCGGGCTGCGGTACGGAAGCGCCCAGAGGCCCGGTACTGTCAGTGCGGTGGCCCCGGCGCCTTTCCCGGGCCCTGTCAGCCCCGCCGTGCTGCTCCCGGCCTCCCGCGGCCCAGCGGGGAAGGTCTTCTCAATGCCAGGCCTGTGTATTTGTAGTTTGATTTCGCACGTCAAGGATAATTCTTTCATACAACTTAATGGACGCGGCTTGACATCCATAATGATCGCTAATCATTCAAATTATTTTTGCTAGCGCCCAGACATGTTCCAGTTGTTGTGATAGATCGCGTTTCACCCATAATGACGAACAATTACCATTTCTAATTCGCCGGCTTTTGACACCTAAATCCACCCACCATATGTGGCTGAAACGCGCCGGGTTCGGCGGCGAAGCCCTGATGACATTTGCAGCGAGTCCCTCTCCTCTGAGAGGGGCACCTGGGATGTCACCACCCACCCCCCCACAGGCTCCCCCGACCCTTCCCCAGGCCACTAGAGCCCGGCCGTTTGCCGGGATGGCAGCTCCGTGGCTTGGGGCGTGCGTGGGGTGAGCCGGTGGGGAAGAGGTGAGGTCCGTGGGGAGGGAGCAGGATGGTCTCGTCGCTCACAGCCCGCCCTCCTCCTGGAGTAACCAAGATGGGCTTGGCCTCGGGGACGTTACACGCCTCGGAGAAAATCCCGTCTGGGAAAAAGGCTTGATCCAGGAGTCTGAGGCGTCTCTTCGGGACATTCTCTTCCCGATGTCTCTGTAGCCAACGTGGCCAGAAAAATCCCTGCGTTTATTTGTGCTCCCAGCGCTGGCGAAAAGCCTAACTTCTCCTCGACGTGGGGGCATATAGCCTATATGTGAGACACAGACACAACTGTCCTATATGAATAGGGGGAGGCTCAGCTCTACAAATGTCGTGTAGGGCCTTTTCATCACATCCATCGGCTTTCCTGGGGCATTTACCGCCACGGTTCCCCGGGAAATCCGAGGCACCCGATAGATGGTGTCTCTGCGAATCCGATTCATCCGATGGAAGCAGGACCAGCAGCTCCGCGGTTCTGCTACCGTCGCCGCCCCAACCCCCTTGCCTGGCCCGGCCCAGCCTGGCTGTCGGGGCACCGGACCAGGGACACGTTTGGCTAAAATCAACCGGGTGAGGATTTACCCTGGGCAATTATTTATGTATTTATGTATTTATTTATAATATATATATTTATTTTTGAACGAATGAACCGAACGAAGCCGTTGCGTTTGGTTTTCAACCACTGCACGACGGAATTCCCACCGCACAGCAACGTCCACAGAACACAACGTCCCTGATGAGTGCTGCAAGACAAGAAACTTCGCTTTGCTATAGATCGGCAGGCATCGTTTGCTTTATAAGCCTTAAATATTCCTGTTGTACTAACGTTTAAAGAGCCATATGAAGTATTTCCTTCGTCAGGAATAATTTACTCTGGATATCCCAGTCACAGCTGCAAGGAAGGGAGTGAGAGAGAGCAAACGAGGTCAGATCCTGACATGGTGCTGTTCTCCGCAGTGCAATGCTCACCGGAGTAGACCGAGGCGTACTAAGAACAACAGAGAAACACACACAGAGTCACATAAAGACACGCGTGTTTCCAGCGGGACAGGCAGATTTGTCCGACGGCTGGTGCTCACCGATGTGAGGTAGCATTACCTGGGGCTTCTCAGGGCCCGTCTCCCTTTTTTACGTCCCCTGATCTCCTTTACAAACTCCACTCTTGAACCCCAACCTCCCCGCACATAGCCCTTTGCCGCTGCCTTGGACATCGCTTCCCTTCACTGCAAAAGCTGAAAATCCACCCAAATCCGTCAACTCTTAGCTAATACGATTTTTTTTTTTTTTCCCCTGATGTTTCTTCGCAGGACAACCGCGAAAAAGCTGACGGCGGCTGCAGGGCGGGAGGGCCGCCGTGCCCTCCGAAAGCGATGAGCGGGGGGATGCGGCAGGAATGCAGCCGGGGGGAGCTCCGGAGTCAGCCGTGGCGCCGGACCCCGGCTCGGGACTGCGAGAAGGAACTGTCATCGGCGGGAAAGTGCTGAATTCGGGCTGACCGCCGCACCGCTCCGGTCCCGCTCGTCTGCGAGCGGCAAGAGGTGAGGGCACCTCCCCCGCCCTCCCGCAACCTCAACGAAACGGCCACGCAAAGAGCAAATGGATCTAAACCTGCTTTGCACAGTTATGGTCAAGGAAATGTGTCTTTCATAGTATTTTAAACAGAGCAAATGGAAAGATTTTTCCAACAATATGCTTTAAAACAAGGACTAGAGGCATTGCCTGTCTGAGGTTTCTCGGTTCCCGGTGAGGTGTTTTGATTAAGGAGGTTTACTTCTAGTTAACCTTCCACGTCATGTCTGAGGTGTTATTGCAGGCTTACCCAAGAACTAAACAAAATAATAAAATCCTCAGCCCTCGATTTCGAGGTAAAGGCAATTAAAAAAACCCCCAAACCCCAATAACAACAAAACAAACAAACAAAACCAAACAAACAAAAAAACCCCAAACCTAAGCACCAGCCCATCACATATTAAAAAGTAGGGGACTGCGAACCAGTGCTGCTAGTAGCACTAGTACTAGTACTTGACTGACTACCAGAAGTGAGGGGTTTTCACCACGGAAAAGAAGGCCGGTCTGAAACGCCCCTGTCCTCAGGCGGACGCAAACACAGCAGGTTAAGGTGACAGGGCATACAGAGAATTTGGGATCCTCCTCGGTATCTTTGCTCTGTATCCTCTGTATCCTCGTTCCCCAGCCGCCGCGGCATGCGGGACCCCAGCCCTGAGTCTGCGACCCCCTCCCCTGGTGCTGTATCCCACCAGCCCTTCTTTCTACAGGAGCCCAAGTACCGCTGAGCTCTTTCTCCTGTGTCTGCAGCACCAGGATCTTCAAATAGCTTCTGATGGTTCCTCGCCTCCAAGGGATCTGCCCGGTTTTAGCTCAACGGGACATGTGCTCGATTTGATGATCGTTGCTCAAGTAATGACACTCAGGGGCAGTTTTGGCTGTGTCTGAGAGGTTGGGTGGGTCCAGAAGTGCATCAAGCAAATGAGTCGAGCTGTGTCCCTCAGTGGGAGCAGGACTCGGGCACTCGGCAGCGCTCGGAAAGTCATCAAGGACACCATAGCAAGAATCCCCCAAACTCAGCAGAACAATAATTGCTAATGACCTTCACTGGCTTTGAACATACTGCTGTGATTAAGGGGTATTTAAAGTTTATTTCCCCACCGAGACTCTGCCAGGTGTCTGGACTCCAGAGAGCAAAATTTCTGCCAGGTTTGGTCTGGGGATTTTGTCACGTTTTAGATCACGCTCGCACCTTCTTCACTTTGACTTTCACATGCTCACGGTCATTGACGATACTGAGCTTCCTAAAACAAGCAACAAGACAAAAACATGACATTTAAGAACTACTTTTTTTTTTTTTTTTTCCTGCATGTCTTTGACAAAGATAGTGCTTTTAGTGCATGCGTCACTCCAGCCATCTTCAAAGACTGGTGATATATGAAGTTGGATATTTTATTTTATTTTACATTATTTAATTTTATTTTAAAATTTTAATTAACCTATATTTCCATTCTCTTCTAGGTTAACTCCAGAGAAAGAAAAACACTATTCCAGAGACAGAAGTTCCTTTTTTTTCGATAACTTTGCAAGTTACATATTATTTTATGTCTTAATATACCATCTTAATCCTCAGAGATCTGCATGCAAAACCCTTTCTGCAGAGAGTATTGTTCCTTTACTCCTGCAGGATACTTTCTAGGAATTATTGGAACAGAAAGGTCTTTTAGCTTCCTATCAAGAGTTTCATAGGGATATCAAGGAAAGCACGAAGACCTCAGTGATGCTTCTGTCCCCTCTCCCAACACATCCAGCTGAACCATCCTGCAGTTCCCTGCTGTCTTGTTACGTGGTGTCTGACACTGCCATCTTGTGTTCTAGACTTTCAGCTATTAGAAGAGTCTGTCACTAAACTTCAATGAAAAGGTGTAATTTGCAAATAAAAAGGTGTATAATATATAACTGTATATTACAGTTTAACACATGCTCTCCAAGAGAGGTGTCAAGTGCTTATTTTATTTAAGGAGCTAAATATCAACATTTTAACTTCGAGTAAAGTTTAAGCCTGTTGGATCGTCTTGAAGGATGAGAAGGGGTTTTTCTGTGCCTGTCATAGTACAATTCAGACTTTGCTGATCTCCTAGGTCTCTCCAGTGACACTTTTCTTCCAGTCATGTTTACCATTCTGTAGGAAGAAACTAGCAGAGTTTATTTATCCTTTACAGACACAATCATGAAGGTCATGTAATTAATTTCCTGCATATTTTCTGCCTTTGCTACCACCACTGTAACCTCAGACAAATCTCTGCTGGTTTACCATAAAATGTTGGTGAAATGACTTCATAGGTAGAGCTTCATGAAAGAGAAAAAGTAAGGTAATTTAAATGAGGCAAGACAAGGAAGTTTTATCCTAGCAGAATCATTTAATGACTGGCACAGACATATGTACAGTGAGGACAGATGGAGGTGTTCTGAGGGCAATATATCCATATTATTTTAACTAATAAAGATTAAAAAAAAAAATAAAAATATTGGGGACCTGGAAAAGAAAGATAAAATGGGGACAACAGAAGCATCTCTAGAAATGAAGAAAGGCTGCCAAACTGTGTCCCTACTTTTACTTTACTCCTTTTTTTTTCTTTTTTTTCTTTTTTTTCTTTTTTTTTTTTTTTTTTCTCATTATATAGAAGGCGAGTGGCATGTTAAAGATTTTTTTTTTTTTTTTGGTATGTTATGACCTAGATTACTTAATCATGGTTTTCTTTTTTAATTAAAATAAGTATAGATTGCAAATCACTGTATCCTTTTAAAAGTATTTAAGTCATATAAGAATGGTGTAATTAGAGTAAGTGATGAAAACTCTTTAGTCAGGACTTCAAAACATGTCAAATTAATAATGAACAACTTGAGTAAGGTGTTGCAAATAATGTTAATTAAAAATGTCCATGTGCAGTCCCTTTGAGGGCATGTGAATAAATATCTAACAGTTTCTATTGGGGTCTCAGTTTATACTGAAAATGAGGAAGTCTTTATAATTCATAACTATTACAGTCTTTATGAATGGTCTTTCTCATATGTCCCACTGGAAACCATTAGATAATCTGTTTTTATTATACATAGCCAAACATTTGGCTTAATATTTTTGTTTAAAAAAAAAAGACCACAGAATCATGGGGATATTAGCGATCTCATAATTTTTAGGGATGCCTTAAAACCATGTACGTTTATTCCTGTCTTGAGAGTTTCTTAAAGTTACAATCTTTGATCCTTGTTCTCCTAAAAATGTTACCCAAGATACATATAAAACAGGCATTAAAGGAGTTTCCTACTCTACGTTTCTTCATTAACCATCTACCTTACCACCCACCAATGCCGTGGATTTAAGAGTCTACATAACTGAGTCTGTAAATTAACAAAAAAAATCCAGACATCCTGAGGAACCAAGCAGTAGATGGTACATTTGCCTTAATGTTTTCATATTAGCACATTAAACAAGTATAAAGGGAGCTTTTAACTTTTTTTTTTTCTTTATGACAAGAAGATACATGTATTTCCCTGACATTCCTGTAAATTAAATGTATTTTTAGGGTCAAAGATTAATTAAGGGAGATAACAGAAGTGTGTGGATTGAAGGAGTATTCTGAATATCTGAGGAAAAAAAAATTTGAGTAGGAACTTCAAGTGCAATCCAAACTGGTGTTCAGTGTTCTAAACTGCAAGTTATTCAGCTTTTCAAAATGACAGCTTGTAAATGTAAATTTTATTAAATGCAGAGCAATAACATTTTGTAAGTTTCTGTCATTTTGAATTTTAGTGGCTCAGATTGAAGACTCCAGCACAATTTAAATCATAACTTGTATGAGCACAGCTCTAAAGCATTCACCATTCTTAAATGCTCACATTTTAAAACCTCATTATTGCTTTTGCTCACTAAATAGCCTTTTCAGGATCCAGGTATGCAAGCCTCATGTCAGTGATAGGCTTATGCCCTCTTTTGTGTTTACTTTGTATATTACATAAAGCTTTCTTCTCTTCATTCTCACTAGGCAGAAAATAAAACAGGGTTAGCAGTGATATCACCCTTCAGACCAGCCAGATTTTCTCCTTTGATCTCTAAAAAATTTCGTTGCATGTACATGGAAAGAGTCTGGCTCTAGGATCCTTGTTTTGCACTTGAGACAGACATTGAATGATCCAGGATGAATGCAAACATACTAATACCTATCAGTTAAGGCTGAAATCTAGCATGGAATATTTTGGAAAAGTTCTTGCATGACAAAGTGAGATCAGTGGAGATCTCTGGTAATGTTTTAATGGATAACAGAGCTGAGAAGGCGGCAGTTTTTGTGTAGGCAAAGGATCATAGGAACTCAGCCAAACAGTTCAGATGTTTATGAGACCATTTTTTTTCTTTCAGAAGATTACAGCTGCCACTGAAGCACCAAAGTGAAGTGACAGAATTGCACTGCATCCAACGGCTTTGTGTTTGCCAGGGGGGATCTAAAATCCAGTCACTTCACTTGATGTGCTCCAGCAGTCACAGATATATCTGTGTGCGTGGCTGTGGGTGTGAGTGTACATTCATCTATATAAAAGCAATGCTATCAGCTTGAATATCATGTTTTCTTCTATAAACATGTACCCTAATTACAAGTAACCATAGAAAATCACTCCAAACATTTCTAATTTTGTTGTATGGTGTGAAAGACTAAAGAGCCAGCACATCTAACTGTAAGCCTGAATCTTGATTCTCACAGTATTCTTAGATGTGTATTTTTCATAGTATTTAATCAGGTCCATACAACAAACTGTAAAACACTTTAATATATTGCCGAACTGAAAATGAATTTTAGCCTGTTATTAACCAGCAAGTATTTTTCATGAGTAAACTCAACAGGATCTAATGTACTATTAGATGTTACAAGAATATGTGGTGGAATCCTGAAGACACCTGAAAATACCTAATCTTTCATTAGTAATAGTTGCATATTCTCATAATTCATTGTGAGGCTTCATCTTGGTCTGCTTGAGTACAGAATTAGATATAGAAATTCTGTCACACTTGTTGCTTTTATTTTTTCCTGATGTTCTTCTCCTAACTATCTCTTTCTTACCTTTTTTTTTTTTTTAATATATTTACTGAGTTGCTAATACATGTCTGTAGTTTGACTAAACATAGATCAGAGATAAACATGCCTTAAAGCTACTCCAGCTCCATGAAGAATGTGTACAGTTTTGTAAGCAGTAAATGAACTGCCCTCAAAGATGTAAAATTTCCTAGGAGGTAATTAGTCTGGGAGCACATAGGCTAGTGTTGAATGAAAGAATTTTGGGTGAGTCATAACTTTTGATAGCACATCAGAAGAAAATCAATACAAAGGAGGGTTTTGAATATCAGTTAACCTATAGATGTGATTCTCCTGGCCATACTCACTTATGGATTATTGGCCATTAATTTTGATTCCATTTGTCATGTGCAATGAGAAAGATGGTGAGGAAAAGTATCTGTAATTTTAGCTGTCATTCCAGCTAAGACACATTACCACTGAGCTGTGAGCTTTACTCTGTTCAATAATATCAATAATATCCAAGAGGATGTGTTTCTTAGAGCTACAGCAGGCAAGCTGCTGAATTGCACTGTGATGCCCAGCTGCCCGTCCAGGACATCATCTCTTCAGTTGGCCAGATGCCACAGTAGCTGAAGTGGCAGCAGGGAGTTGTGCCCATGTCATGGTTTAAGTCAGTGGTGAAGATGAGTTCACACCAAGGCTGTGGTGTGGGTGAGGTGTTCGTTTCTGCCAAATCCCTTGCTGTGGCGGTAACGGCAGCAGAGGTGTGGTAGTAAATAGCAGAGGGGGTGGGGATGATAACGATGAGAGCTGCTGCAGCTGTCTGCTCTCCCAACGTGAGTCAGAGCCCCCTGCCACGCTGCGTAGTGACACAAATGCCTGTCGGGCACAGCAGACATTTCAAAGCTGCTTAAGACATGTTACATTTAGTTATTCAAACTGGGATCACTTTCTGGCGAAGTGAACTGGTGTAGTTAATGTTTCAGTCATCTTTGCCTTCCTTTGCTGACATGCTGCACTGAAATGGCACAGTTGCTGAATCTGTGGAGGTAATGCCAGACTTCATCCTCCCTGGCCCAGTATCATACACAGTTTCTAATAGCAGTGCACAGCTGAGTAGGAGGCTACTAAATGACACTTTACAGACATTTCAAATTAATTTTGGATCGGAATAGTTGCCTACTCAATAAAATTAGACTTAAATGTCTGTGGTTGGTGCAAACCTACCTTTTTCCTGAAAATTTCCCAGGAAAATGTGCACCCAGCTGAGTAATTCCAGAGTGAGGTGTACACCTGACTGTATTGTTCATGTATTCACAGCAACTAAAATCTGTATTCAGGCATCAGGATCTCAGATCATTAGGTGAGGTACAAAGGCGTAGTCAATAGATCATTTTGTTCCTTAAAAATTACAAATTGCAATCTAGGGATAAAGAAACTAAAACTTGCCACAGTAATGACAGAGAACCAAGAAATAGTAAGACAGTTTTATTCAGTATGACAGACAATGTACTGGAACATCAGTACCTTCCAGCTGCCAAGATGCTTATAGACAGGGAGGTTGAGCCATAAAGAAATAGAGGAGTAGACTCTTGTCTCTTAATACTTGAGTCTTTGTGTAATAGGACTGGTAATATTTTTTTCCCCCATAGAGTATGGGAGCTTCTTTCAAAGCTCTGTTGATGTGTAACCGACATAATTCTATAAAGATCTGTTCCTGGAAAAAAGCTCCTGCAAGAGGGATTCAAGTTTTGCCAGGTGGATCACAATCCAGAATATTTTTCTTTGCTATACAGAGACTAGTAAAATAAAGCCTAGGAGTCTGGGGAACTAATTAGGCTTGAGCACACTGAAAGCATGTTTGGTATGTGCTGCAGTGAACACAGAACTGCACATTTAGGTAAAACAGTCATGACTATAAGATCTGCAGTTCTAGTGTTAGAGATAAATGTATTTTTGGAGAGGTCAAGGTAGGAAATCCTGAGCTCTAATCTTTCCTTTGAGGCTGACGTAATTTATGACTTTAAGCAGGTTAGCTAGACTTGGCAGAAAAAGAATTGCAGTAGGTTTCCCATGTCAAGATTAATTCAACTCATGTATGTGCAGTTCCTTGGATGCAGATCAATAGTGAATGATTACTGTTGGAGAGGCTAATCACAAAAATGCTGAAAGGGATACATTCACTATCATGGGAGTCTTAAAAATAATTTGTAGTTATTAATTTATTCAGAAAATAGAGTTTGTCTTCTTGTGAATTGTTCGTGAACAGATCATATCTTCACAGATTGATAGATTATATACAGGCATTTACTGATGTACTTCCAAGGGACTTCTGTTGGCATAAAGTTCAGTGTGAAAAATATAATAATTAATAAGGACCTCCAGGCAAGTGGAATATGGGATACATTACAATAGAGGTTTACCTCATGTGTCAGATTAATGTGAATTTTCTTTGCTGAAATATTTTAGACAAGGGTGATACAGTAGTGTATTGGGTTTGCATGGCAAGGTTCTGGTAGCAGAGGGGCTACACGGGTGGCTTCTGTGAGAAGCTGCTAGAAGCTTCCCCTGTCTGATAGAGACAGCGCCAGCTGGCTTCAGGATGGACACGTTACTGGCCAAGGCTGAGATCATCAGCAATGGTGGTAGCGCCTCTCTGAGAACGTATTTAAAAAGAGGGAAAAAAACCCAACTGTGCAACAGTAACCAGAAGGGAGGAGTGGGAATATCTGAGAGGAACAACTCTGCAGACAGCAAGGTCAGTGAAGAAGGAGGAGGAGGGAAGAGAAGGTGCTCTAGATGTTGGCCAGACATTCCACCCGAGACATGTGGTGAAGACCACTGTGAGATGGGCTGTCTCTGTAGGTGGTCCACCTGTAGCCTGTGGGGGACCCCACACTGAACCAGGTGGATGCCCAAACGTAGGCTGTGACCCCATGGACAGGCTGTGCTAGAGCAGGCTCCTGACAGTACCTGTGGCCTTGTGGAGAGAGAAATCCACACTAGAGCATGTTTGCTGGAGGGACTTGTGACCCTGTGGGGGCCTTAATCTGGAGCACCTTGTTCCTGAAGGAATACACCCTGTGGAAAGGAGTCACGCTGGAGCAGTTTGTGAAGAGCTTTAGCCCATGGAATGGACTCATATTGGAGAAGTTAATGGAGGAGTGACTGTCTCCCACATGAGGGACCCCACACTGGAGCTGGGAAAGAGGCTGAGAATTCCTGTCCCTAAGGAAGAAGAAGTGGCAGAGATGTATGATGAACTCTCATTCCCTGTCCTCCCATACTGTTGGAGGGGAAGAGATAGAGAATGTTCCTGGGTCTGTTCCTGGGTGACTTGGTCTAGGTGATCCTGCTCGGGCAGGGGGGTTGGACTAGATGATCTTCTAGG